>JAFLJL010002237.1:0-26759 GCA_018398815.1 Conus ventricosus | reverse complement strand
AAATATGACATTTTTCATGTGACTATGGTTGTAATCTGTCATCAAAAGGCCCCCCGTGAACCATGTGTTCAACACCTGTTCAGTTCCTCTTCCGCAAAGTGAGGTAATATGTGGTAAGCAACGTCCTTTCATCGGCATGTTTCAGGCATATTCAACAACCCACTCCCTTAGTGTGTTGCTAACACCTCTCCCTAACATCTTGCTAATGGACAACCATTGACCACGTGACAACAGTGGCTCATTATAGATGCTAGATCCTCACAACGACAGTGACGTAATATATTGTAAACAAAGTCATCATCATTAGCATGTCTGCTGGCTTCTTCAACAGCCCACCTGTGCAGTGTGGGACTGATGTCACGCTGTAACACACGACCTACACATCTCCACAGACGTCTTGTCAGGAGATGGGACAAGACACTGTCCAGCTTGTCATCAGCACAGTTATCACAGATGTCATCTAGTATGCTACAAACAAGCTCCTCATGTGCATTTTTCACAACCATCTCCACGGCCCAGTGACGTTGTTCATGGCTGAGGTCACCACAGCGAACCAACCTGGTCACCTTTCTCCACTGTCCACCTTCCACTGCCTCCGTCAATAAACTGCTGATGTCAATTTTTTGGCCTTTGACTGGACGTTGCCATGGTGACGTCTGTGACACACAGATGAAACAAAAATTGACACATCACTGTATGGGCTGACCTGTCAGTATCCGATATAATTATTCTCGACAACATATCAAGACATCTTTGTATCACCTGACCTGTGAATATCCATGTACTTTATCACTATATATCACCATGTCACTAATTTGGCTGCCTTGTCAATCTTGGAATTATTTATCACAGCATAGAAACATCACTGTAATGACTGACCTGTCAATATTGAGATTACCAACGATGACAACGATGGTGTCAAGCACCCCAGAGCAAGAGAGCCCTACTGGAGTCCTCTACCGGAGAAAGACTGACACACGCCAGTCGATGTGGAACCTTCAGGACCATCCTTGATGCCTCGGAGTTACAGACCACCACTGACCAGCTGGACACCAGGCTGACCGGCAACACTGCCTCGCTGTCTCCATTGCTTGTAGTCCCCTGCCAGGGCTGGAGGGCAGGAGCAGTATCACAGGACATGACAGACGCCAACATTATCACCCTCTACAAGAACTAGTGCGACGGAAGCGGCTCCAACAACCTCAGAGGCATCTTTCTACTCAGCATCCTTGGCAAAGCCTTGGATTGGGTCATCTTGATCTGCCTGCAGAAGCTGGTACAACAGTCTACCCAAAATTCAAGCGAGTCCTTCGTACCAAAAGGTAGACATGGTCTTCTCCCCTTTTTCAACTTCAGAGGAAAAGTTGAAAACAACATATGCCTCTGTACGTCGCCTTCACCGACCTCGCATGACGTTCTACTTGATCAGCAGACAAGGATTTTTTTTTTCTGGGTTCAAAATTCTGCTAAAGACTGGACATGCGGCAAAGCTGCAGAGCCTTTCCTTCCCCCCTTCGTCGTCAACAGTGCTGTCAGCTGCAGCCTTCGCTCGCTCGCGGCTCCAGTGTTTGCAAACTCAAACCTGATGGTCAAGTCGGCGATGGCAGTGGACAATGTCTGTGTCATCATCACACTGTTGATGGTGAAGACAGTGATGGCAGTGTACTGTTGATGGTGAAGACAGTGATGGCAGTGTACTGTTGATGGTGACGACAGTCATGGCAGTGTACTGTTGATGGTGATGACAGTCATGGCAGTGTACTGTTGATGGTGATGACAGTGATGGCAGTGTACTGTTGATGGTGAAGACAGTGATGGCAGTGTACTGTTGATGGTGATGACAGTGATGGCAGTGTACTGTTGATGGTGATGACAGTGATGGCAGTGTACTGTTGATGGTGATGACAGTGATGGCAGTGTACTGTTGATGGTGAGACAGTGATGGCAGTGTACTGTTGATGGTGAAGACAGTGATGGCAGTGTACTGTTGATGGTGAAGACAGTGATGGTAGAGTACTGTTGATGGTGAAGACAGTGATGGCAGTGGACAATGTTTGTGTCATCAGCACATTGTTGATAGTGTGGCAGCGAGACATGGCCGTCATCAACCAGGCAAAAAAAGAGGGCTGGCCATCACCTAACACCCAGGAAGCTCTCGCCGTGGTCAGACCCCCCTCCAAGTGTGACAGTGTGCTCACCACTGAGGCTCTGTCTGATGCTGGCCATCCCTGCATCCACACCTCTCTCAGGGCGATGCAGACTCTGCTGGACGGGGCATGTTGACCGTGCGCAGGATGGCTGCATCCCTAAACCCATCCTCTCTGGTGAGCTTGCATCGGAAAGGAAACCACTCGCCACCCTCAGCTGCGACAAAAAGAGGAGTGCCATAGTGATGAAACAGCTCTTGGCATCAGCACCAGGGACTTGCAGCCGATGGCTCACAGTGGCGAGGTTTTCTAAACCAGCATGAAGGCAGGGAAAGGGAAGTTTGGAGCACAGCAGAAAAAAATAACCATGTGCATGAAAAGGAGTGCAGCAGTAAAAAATAGAACCCGCATGGAAAGGAGCGCAGCAGAAAGAAATAAGCATGCGCATGGAAAGGAGTACAGGAGCTGCATCAGACCTGACAGTTGGTACAGGTATGACCTTTGTGATAGAAGCCACCACTGCAGCACTGGTCTGCACCGCCATAAGTCACACTGCTTAAGCCAGCAGCCAGCCAGGACAGTCAGGGTGTATCATCCATGTTTAGCCCTGATGGGGCGAAGCCTTGATATCAAAATATTAACACATAACTGTGTCGTCGGCTGACCTCTCAGTATCAAGACTGTTCACTTTGATATTCCAACTCATCACCATACTGGCCCACCTGCCAGCATCATGATTATTCACTTTGTGACATATCAACGCATCACTGCACAGGCTGATCAGTCAATATCAAGATCATGTATCATGGCATACCAGCATGTCATTGTGTTAACCACCTGTTACATCCATATTATTGCTTACAGTGCAAACATACATCACTGAAAGCAATGACAGAGGCACCTGAGTCCCAGCTGGATCTGATCGAGGAGAAACAACGGTGAACTTAATTAGGGTCAAAGTTTCCAGCACCGAACAGAGGACCGATAGGTATGGAGATGAGACATCCTCTCAAGCTCACTCGGCCTCGAGACACCCAGCCATCCAGGGGCAGCTGGTTCGAATCCTACCAAAACTTTCTGAGAGCAGGAGGCATGACTGCATGTGTGGCGACCCCATCAGAGTGTAAGGAGTTCAAGGAGGGTAGGGGGTGCAAGGGGTGTAGGTAGGAAAGGGAGCGAGGGGGGACTGGGGAGAAAGGGGGGATGGTCTTTCCTGAAAACTTTCTGCAGTCAAGCTCTCCCTAGAATTTCTCCCGACTAGAACATCAATACGACACTGTACTGATGGACCTATCAGCACCAATATTATCCGTTATTATGTATTAACACATTACTATGATGGTCATTTACTGAACCAGGGTTGGCCCAGTGATAATTGTGACACACACATGGACTAAAAAATGATGCATCAATGTTATCGGTGACTGTCAATATCATGATTATGTACTGTTACACGTCTGGGCACCCTCTAGTAGCTGATCTGTCAACAATGAAGTCATCAATCATAAGATATGCAGGAATATCCAGGCGTGCGCACACACGCACACGCGCGCGCGCGCACACACACACAACAGAGAAACACAACACACACACAGATGCCAGAAACAACACACTCACATAATGCATATGCCTTAGTGTTGAGTGTCTAACGTGTTGAACAGCTCAGGAAGAAATCTCTCCACGACTACCCTTCACGATCCTGAACAAACAGAAACAGCAGAGACACATTTTGACGTTTGTTGTCTGATTCCCCAAATACATTCCTGAACAAAGACATACAGCAAAAATTATTATGATGACGTTTGTTGTTTGTGACTCATTAAATTAAATTTAATGTAAAGAAAAAGAAGATGAAGAAGAAACACACACACACACACACACACACACACACACACACACACACACACACACACGCAGCACGCACGCACGCACGCACACGCATGCATGCACGCACACATACACACAGAGCAAAGACATGATGATGTATACAGTTTGACCCATGACACGTCAACCTGCACAAAAACAGTCAGTACAGACATGACGTCATCTACTGACTCATCAACAGACCATCAGAGCACTGTTGTTGTTTTCCTTCCAAACTCACCCCATGTTGTTGTTGTTGTTGTTGCTGTTGTTGTTGTTGTTTGTTCATGCCATGGGAAACTTCTCGTTGATGTGGAGACACACGCATCCCTCTGCATCTGCAGTTTGAAGTAATCTACCTGGTGAAAATTTCATTCATTTCTTGCGAGTATGTGCATGGCGTACATGTAAGGGTAAACAGATATATAGGTAGGAGTGTCAGTAGGTCTGTAGCTGGTGGGTGAGTAGGTAGATGAGTGGATAGGCTGACAGTTAAATGTGGAGATGGGTGGCTTGATGGCTAGGTGGAGGGCGAGTGACGAGGTATGTAAATGAATTTAAAATAGACAGGTATGTGGTTAGGGAGTATGCTGGTATGAATACAGGTTGACAACAGACATGTGGATAGACTGCTATTTAAAACAAGTCATTAGAATGTAGGTAGGTGAATAGCTTGGCACGCGTGCACGCATACACTCACACACACACACACACACACACGCAACAAACGCAAACACACACACACACACACACACGTGCACGCGTGATAGCGTACACAGACACATGTTTGTTGGAATGTAAGTGGTGAATAGACCAGAGTACGCGTGTGCATGTGTGCACGTGCGCGCGCATGCGCGTGCGCACACACACAGAGGCACGCACGCACACATACACACACACACATGCACGCACGCACGCGCGCACACACACACACACACACACACACACACACACACACACACACACACACACACACACACACAGAGGCACGCATGCACGCACACACACACACACACACACACACACAGAGGCACGCACGCATGTATGCACGCACGCATGCACACACACACACACACACACACATACCACACACACATACACACGGTCACATACACAGAGACACATGCGTGCTTGCACACCTTTCCTCCACACACACACACACACGGGCACATGCATGCTCAGTGAGAGAGACTCAAGACTCAAAAACTTTATTACTCAAGGATAGAGATTTTAGGCAGTGCCTATTCTTCCAATCTGTCCTTGCTATTCTACAACATTCAACTAAACATACTGCACATATTAATAATGGTAGAAACAATGAAGAATATAGCAACATTATAATAATGACAATAACAATAGTAATAAGAATAATAATGATTAAAAAAAAAAATCCCATTACAAAATTACACAAACATAATCAAAGACGTACGTGCGCGCTCACATGCACGCACACGCCCACACATACACGCACGCACGCGTACACCCACACCCACACACCACACACCCACCCACCCACCCACACATACATACATACACATTTTCATCAGCTAATATAGAGGCAAACATAAAAGTAGGGCGTTGAGACTATGATCAAAAGGTTAGATTTATTGTTCAAGTAAATGTTTATGTATTGCTGATTTGAAGGACGGCAGTGATTGACATGTTTTGGCAGACGGAGGAAGAGAGTTCCACACAGATGGACCAAAAAATGCAAAACTAGATTTGAACAAATCAATGCGGACACGTGGTAAAATGTAATTATTTGAATCATATCGCGTTGTTGCCATTTGGATAAACTCAGCAAGATATGTTGGCGCCATGTTTGTATGGACTTTAAACATTAGTACTGCCTTGTTATAGGTCGTTGGCTCTGCAGTGGTAGCATCATTAGTTTTGCGAATTTGCCCGTGGTTGATAGAAACTTGTCGGGAAGATTTAGCTTAATTCCCCGTCTATGCATAGAGTTGATCTTTTTATGTGATTTTCACCGGCGCCACTCCAGACAGTGGACGCATAGTTGATGTGAGAAAGGCAATGGGCTTCAAAAAATAATTTCCGGATGTGTGGTTCAACATAATAACTGAGTTTATTGAGCAAAAACAAATTGCGAGCCAACTGTTTGCAAATATGATTTATATGTGATTGCCATTTAAAAATTATCATCAATAATCACGCCTAAGACACGGTGTTCGGTAACCTGCTCGATCAAGGTTTCACTCATTTTTAGGCTCAACATAAGATGCTGTCGTTGATGTTTCTGTCTCGATGCTAGGACCATACATTTTGTTTTGTGCGGATTAAGGACTATTCGGTTTCGGTTGCACCACTCTAAGACATCATTTATACTTTGTTGTAACGATATTTGTACAGACATGATGTTTGTATCACTACAGTGAAGAGAACTGTCGTCAGCGAACAGATCACAGATGACATCATTGTGAGATATGTGCATCGGTAGGTCATTTATAAAATACAGAAGAGAAGAGGTCCAAGGACAGAGCCTGTGGAACGCCACAGCTCACTATTCCTTCAGAGGAATAAGTACCGTTTAAGTAAACACGCTGGGTCCTGTTTTCAAGATATGACTGAAAGAACGTAACTACTGCCGGATTTTGAACATATGCAGTCATTTTGTTTAATAATATGTTGTGGTCTACAAGATCAAAGGCTTTCTTAAAATCGAGGAAAACAGCTCCAGTGAGTTTTCTTTCGTTGATGGCTGATAGCCATGTATCACAGAGGCGTGTTAAGGCTGTGTGGCATGAGTGATTTCGACGAAAGCCTGACTGAAATGGGTGGAACAGTTTGTGATGTTCCATATGTTTAGTTAGGTGTTTGTGAACATGCATCTCAAGAGGTTTCGATACTACGGATAAAAGAGATATTGGTCTAAAATTGTTTAAATCAGTGAGATCTCTTGATTTGGGTAAGGAATAACTTTTGCTGCCTTTAGACCACATGGGAAGACATTCTGATCAATACACAAATTATAAACATACGTAAGGGTATCAACAATGTAAGGTAGAGCAAGCTTGAGTATAGAAGCATTTAAGTTATCTGGACCCATTGCTTTTTTATTTTTAAGTTTTGAAAGAGAGAGAGAGAGAGAATATTGCTTATAGCCCAGCCGACCGCAGAGGGCCACATCAGGGCTGTCACCACGTTAAAATCAACTCACCAGTCATGGAAAAAAAAAACAAAAAAAAAACCAACTTTCACACATCTCCTTAAATGACATCGTCTACAAACGCACCAGAAACTTTGTTAAAAATCTTTCTGCCGTAAAATCTTAAATCAGATGAAAAATGTTAATCTCTCTCAAAAACTCAAGGATCACGTCAGGCGGGACATCCCTGAACAGGATCTTCATGGACTCCGCTGTAAAATGTTTGTGTCTCACATCGTGCAAGTCCCAACACTCTAAAAGAACATGTTTCATTGTGAGTGGCGCATGACATGGAATGCACCACGGAGCTTCTTCACTCTTTAAAAGGTAAGAATGGGTAAAATACGAATGGCCGGTGTGCAGCCGGCACAGAACCGTTTCCTCTTTACGACCACCCGACGTAGATGGGAGGAAGTCCTTAAGGTTTGGACGGATCTGAAAGAGTTTGTTATTCGTCTGTGTGTTCCAATCCTCCTGCCAGAGGTCTCTCACATAATCGTTAATTTTGGGTTTCACATCTGAGCAGGGGATATAAGTGTTGGACAGTTTCTCTCTTGTGGCGTTCTTGGCTAAACGATCAACCATTTCGTTCCCGCCGATGCCAACATGACCAGGAACCCAAGCAAGAGTAATGTTGTAACCGTCCGCCTTCAACTTACTAAAAAGTTCAAAAAAAAGTAAAAGTTCTGGATGCTGAAGGTTGCGGCCAGCTATGGCCTCCAAAGCTGACAGCGAATCCGACAGAACCAGAAGTCCCTCTTCGAAGAATGCGAAATTATCTTCAAAGCCAAAACCAGAGCGGTAAGTTCAGCAGAATAGACAGAAGCATCGGAATGAATATGTTCCAACAGTATCTGAGAAGGAGCCCCAGGGCAGTAGGCTGCACAGGCCACTCCGTCTCCAGACTTGGAACCGTCAGTGAAAACTTTTTGACAGGATGGGAATTTGAAACAGAGGTCAGCATACAATGCCTTGTACGCCAGAGAGCTGGTCGACTCTTTGCGAAAAGCTGCGAGGTCGAAACAAATCTCTGGTGTGAAAAAGGTCCACGGAGGTTGATCCGGAAACTTGGAAAAATCGGACACAACTCCTAGGTCTAGACCTGCATTCCGCACGTGAGGCCGCATATGAAGACCAAACGGCGGAATACATTTCGGGTTGTTTTCAAACTTACTTTGGAACGGAGGGTCAAAGACACAGTCATAGGCAGGATTCTGCGGTTCTGAGAACAGTCGGATATAATAATTCAAAGACAGTTTCAGCCTGCGGTTGGACAGTGAAGGTTCACCCGCCTCTGCGTACAGGCTGTACACAGGGGTGGTGCGGAAACGCTCCAAGACAGAGACGAAGCCCTTGATGGTGGATAGGGTCCAAGAGTTTGAGGTAAGATGATCTTGCTGAGCCGTACACAGCACAACCGTAGTCCAGTTTAGAACGGACCAGGGCTCTGTAGAGGTGCAACAAAGTTTTCTTATCAGCGCCCCAGTCGGTGTGCGCTACGACCCGCAGAATATTCAGTGCTTTCTGGCAAGCAGTTTTGAGGTTTTTGATGTGGCTGAGAAAGTTAAGTTTCTGGTCAAAAATAACTCCCAGAAATTTGGCCTCTTTAACAGCTGGAATGGGAGATTTTCCCCACTTGAAGTTCAGGATCTGGAAAAAACTGACGGAAATTATGGAAGTGAATACACTGGGTTTTGTAGCAGAAAAGGTGAAACCGTTGTCATCCGCCCACCGATGGATTTTATCTACGCAAAGCTGGAGCCTGCGCTGGACACTCGGGTACAGGCTTCCAGTTGCGTAGACAGCAAAATCATCCACAAACAATGAGCAGTCTGAACCCTGCTGAACTGATTGAACAATGTTGTTGATCTTAATACTAAAGAGGGCAGGAGATAGTATGCTCCCCTGTGGAAACACCCAACTCCTGCTCGTGAACATCAGAGAGAGTGGTGCCAACGCGGACCTGAAACTGTCGTTCTGCCAAAAAATTTTGAATAAAAAGCGGAAGATGACCTCGAAAACCCAGATCGTGGAGATCATGAAGTATCCCGACTTCCAGGTAGTATCGTAGGCCTTCTCCAAATCGAAGAAAATTGCCACTGCATGCTGTCTGTTCAAAAAAGCGTTCCGAAGTGTAGATTCCAGACGAATCAAATGGTCAACGGTAGTCCAATGTTTGCGGAAACCACACTGTTCTTTCGCCAAAAGGCCATCGGTTTCTAGTTTCCACATGAGCCTAGCATTGACCATTTTTTCCATCAATTTACAAACACAGCTGGTCAAAGCTATGGGACGGTAATTTGAAGGATTAGAAAGATCTTTTCCAGGTTTGGGGATGGGAATAATGAGGGCTTTTCGCCAAGAGGGTGGAAAAAAACCTGTAGTCCACACATGGTTGTAGACCTGTAGCAGTATGTTCAGACCTTCTAGCGGAAGATGTTTCAACAGCTGATAATGGATTTCATCTATACCTGGAGAGGAATCGCTGCAAGAAAGCAAGGCAGATTTCAGCTCGTTTAACGTGAAAGGAAGATTGTAGTCTTCCATGTTGTCGGACAAAAAGTTGCAGGGTGATCTTTCTTTTAGGGCTTTGTTTTTGACAATAGTGGCTGATTATTAGAAGAGGAGGAATTCTTTTCAATGGTTGAAGCAAGCAGATTAGCAACTGCTTTCTTCTCTGTTATTAAAATCCGAAAACTTGAGATGGTTCACAGTGGGACAGGTGTTCTTCCCTTTGTTGTTGTTGTTGTTGTCGTACCCTGGCTAAAAGACTCCAGGGATCATCCGAACAGCTGAAGTATTTGAACACTATGGCACAAATGCATCAGCTGGGGATGAGAACATTACGTGTGTGACCGTTTTTGATTACCCCGCCACATGGGCAGCCACACTCCGACTTGGGGGGATTTGGGAGACTGATAATGTTATGCTAGGAGCTTGTCACGACTGAAGACAATCCCCACATAACTATGCAGAGCATAACAACATTTTAATGTAGCCTTGGTGTTCTGGCCTATGTCAATTGGTCTGACACAGCCTTAAGCCAAGGCGTGTTCTTCCCTTTGATTTTCTTAATGATGTTCCACACTCTTTTCTTGGAAGTTTTTGATGTCAGCCTGGAGCAGAAGCTTCTCCAGGACCGACGTTTACTGATTTTAAAAGTGTGTCTTGATTTAGCACGGAGTTTTTGATGGGCTCGAGCGTTGGGACCGAAGGTCGTTGGTACACCTGACGCTGAGCCCGTTTTCTAACTTTGGAAATTTGTTGGCAGTCTGAATCAAACCAGGGTGTTTTTGGCATTTGAAGTTTATCGGAAGACACTGGAATACAAGCTTTAGCACACTTGATCATAGTGTTAGTCAGTGATTCTGCTGGGTCCGGACTCTGAAGAAAATCAGTGTCCTGGAATTCCGCAGAAATAGTGGCTGCAAATAGATCCCAGTTTGCTTTCTTATAATTTAGGTGTTGAGAGACAGAGACGTGTTCAGTTATTACAGGTTGTAGGAAGACAGGGAAATGGTCACTTCCGTGCAGATCGTCATGGACAGACCACTCATAGTCCAGGACCAGCGAGGGGTCACAAACCGACAAATCTAAACACGAAAGTGAACCTGTGGAAGAGTGGAGGTAAGTTGCAGATCCGTCGTTCAGACAACACAGATCCAATCCGAAAGGACATCCTCAATTAGCAGACCTCTGGATGACGTACCGACACTACCCCAAAGAGGATTGTGACCGTTAAAGTCACCCAACAGCAAAAAAGGTCGAGGAAGTTCTCCTATCAGACTGACAAGGTCCTGACGACAAACCGGGACTGAAGGAGGTAGATAAATAGAACAGATTGTTATAGTCTTGTGGAGAGTGACTCTCGCAGCAACAGCTTGAAGGGAGGTAGACAGAGCGACAGGACTATACAGCAGAGTTTTGTGTATGAGAAGGGCAACACCGCCCACCGTCCCAACGTGGATGGTTGTGCAGGATTTGAAAGAATATTAAAGCCAGAAAGAGTAAAGGTCTTCTGGCTTTGAATTTGAGTTTCCTGAAGAGCCACGACAGAAGGTTTTATAGACTGACACAGAAGCTGCAGCTCCTCAAAGTTGGAATTTATCCACGGATATTCCCAATGGAATATTGTACTATCCATGGTGCAGAGGCGAAAGGAGAGAAATCAGGTCATCTCCTCTTCAACGTCCGCTTCTAATGGAGCGAATTTATTAGTTAGTTTCACTGGACTGTGGTGGTCTTTGGACCTGCTGGCAGACTTGCCCGCAGGTGACAAAGGCCTGGAATTTGGAGATGGTGGAGGTCTGGATTTGGGAGATGGTGGAGGTTTTTTCCTCATCTCCACCGTCTCCACACTGGGTGGAACTCCCTTGCCCGCACGGCACTGGATAGGAGAGTTCGAGGCGTAATTGCTGGTTTTTTAATCTGCCCAGCAGCAGATGTTGTAGACTGCTGGGCAGTCTGAGGGGTGGCGGATTTTTTGCCTCCACCAGGGGCAGTCACTTTGGGTGGGAAAGTGGTGGACCTGCATCCACCAGAGTTGACAATTCTACCTTGCAATGTTTTGGAAAATGTAAAGTCATCAGTCTGACAGCAGACTGATCGAGTGGGAACTGCGGGAACCGTCTTTACGGCCGAAGCATATGAAGCTGTTGGGTCTGACTGCCCACAACCTGCTTGCGGGCTTCAAAAAAGGAGATCTTCTTTTCTGTTTTAATTCGTTGAATGGTGGATTCCTGAATCCAAAGAGGACAGTTTCTGGAAGAGGAGGGATGGTCGCCACCGCAGTTAGCACAATGTGCCGGATCTTTGCACGGCCCATCGTGGGTCGCCTTGCAGCAAACACCGCACACCTCCTGCCCAGAACAGCGGTCTCTGACATGGCCAAACCTCTGGCATCTGAAACACCTCAACGGGGACGGCACATAGAGCTGAACACGAACATTCAAGTAAAACCCACTTTGATGACCGGAGGCAACACAGGGTTGCAGAAAAGTCAGAAAGGGTGTTGGTAGCCACTCTCTCTGAACCTTTCTTTACCGACACCCTGCGCACCTCCGTCACACCCTGGGACGCCAGTTCTGTTTTGATCTCTGCTTCCGAGACACCTGCTAACTATCGACAGCGAATCACACCTTTCGACGAATTCAACTGTTTATGGGGAGTCACCCTGATCTCCCTATCCACTAGTTTGGTTCCTTTCAACAGCTGTTCAGATTGTTTCTGTGATCGACATTGAATAAGAAACGAACCATTCCTCAACCTTTTTATGGACCTAGGTTCACCTGCTATACCCTGAAAGCCCTTTTGGATAGCAAAAGGGCTCAGAGCTGAAAGGGGTCTTTCCTGCTCTGTCCCTTCCACCACGAGCCAGGAAGCCCCGAAACCTGTCCTCTGTCTTACCTCACTGTCAGAATCACTATCTGTTTGAGAAAGCCCTGAAATAGGGGATAGGCCTTCCTCTTCCGTTTGGGGGGGATATTTTTTGAAAAAGCCATGTTAAGTTTATTATATTTCATCCCTCCCTTACCCACCCACCTTGGAGTCCAACTAAGGGGCCAGGGCCAAGAAACCAATGTCTTGACCCTTCCAGGCTTCGGGAGAGACATACAACAGACAAAAACCTACCACCTATCCCCCTGATCATGCCCAACTCCCGGGAACAGAGAGCTGAGCACTGCAGGGGTTACCTTGGCCAGCCGGAGAAATGCCTGTTTTGACCCAGCCCAAGAAGGGGAGCCGATTAGTACACCTGGGCCAAAGTGTACTTCCTGTCTAGGAGAGGTCCGAGCCAAAGTGATGTGTTGAGAGCGCTGGCCCTCTCAATCACCAGGATCTCATCCCCCTCCGACACAGGTCGCACCGCACGGCAAACGCGGCGGATCTTAAGGAGACCACAAAGAGAAAAGGAGTGTGGAAAAGAAGACTTGAAGGGGAGACGAAGATAGAAAAGGGCCAAATAAGGAAGGCAGAAAACAAGAAAAGGAGAAAGGCGGGTTACTCTTAGTCAGGATCTCACCCTTAGCCTATCTGACATGGGAAGCCCTCCCAGGGGCATCAACTCCTTACCACGTTATGCTTAGGCCAGACAGCATCTGCACTTCTCAGGCCTAGAAGTAGTTTAAAAAACCAGCCTATCCTCAAGTATTGATGCCCCCGCCAGCAAAGCCTAAGGGATCACAGGACCACGCAAGCCCTCCGCCCACGGCAAGGTTGCAACCCCCGGAGGGTTAAGTTTGAAATTAAGGAACCAACTTCATTAATAGCAAGCAAGGGGATGCTAAATGAATCCTAGTATTCAATCGTTCTTGGCAAAACGATTGGAGAACAGCTGGAGTCTCATATCGATTAAAGAATGTGACACTGGCAGCTGTTTGTACTGATTCAAGTTACCTGAAGGAAATGATTGTTGAAAGTGTTAGCAGACCACATAGTCGCAGTATTATCTGATTTCTTTCTCGACTTGTCAGTTATTTCATTAACAGCACGCCATAATGATGCTGTATCCTGTTTGCGTTTATCAGTTTCCTAAATGCTCAGATTTTGATTTTCTAACTAGATCTGATACTCTGTTTCTCTGCTTTTTATATTCATCTACTTTTTTTGGGGTTTTTAAGTGCATCCCTTAGTGCCATTTCTATAATAATGTCTTTTGTCAGCCAGCGGGGAAGTACTCTGTGTTTTACCCTTTTTCTTCTAAGTGGGGCATGTTTATCAACGATTGAGAGAAAGATATTATACCAGGTATTATACGCTTCATTTGGATCTGTGTAATTGAGTACACTGTAGAAAGGAGCTAAGCTTAAGTCGAGGAAAAATTCATCCTTACTGCAATTTTTGAAGCAGCGATATTGAATGGTTGTGTGGCCCTTATTCTGTTGCTTTAAAAGTTTACAAGACCAAGTACACAAATGAGACAGTGGTCGCTGATGCTTTTGTCGCCCACTGTTATATTGGATACCATGGCTTTGTTGTTCGTGTAAATATGATCCAGCAATGCAGAAGATGTCTTTGCGATTCTAGTTGGATTATGAATAAGCTGATGCAAGCCAAAGAGTGTGGTGGTCGCATCCCAGGCAGGCTGCCGTTTTAACAGATCAATGTTAAAATCACCGAGAAGAATGACATTTGGATAGCTCTTATATACATCATCCATCATGTGTACAAAGTTGTCATACCAAAGGAAAAGTGGCAGCGGGTTTCCCTGTACAACATATCCAACTAGAAGAGGGGCTGAGTTGGAGGGTTTGACCTGCAGCCACATACATTCAACATTACAGGCTCAAGGTCACGCCGCCTTTTTGTACAGTGAGCGATGCTTTGATGAATATATATTCCAAGTCCTGTTTCACCAGAGTGAAGTGCATCGCGTCGGACAAAGTTATAGTTAGTTATGGATAAAGCTGTATCAGTGAAACGGGAGTCAAGGCGAGTTTCACTAAGACAAAGCAGATGAATAGAAGGGGATTCGTTTAGAAGAAAACAGACATCATGAATCTTATTTGGCAGATGATAAACATTTAGGTGACCAATGCGTAATCCAGTATCATTATTAATTACATTACAATGGTCCATTGTTTTAATTCTAGAGCAAAGTCCTGAGCAATAAAACAAAATAGATATACTGTTACAACAACAATTAAAAAATATAAGATCAGCAATTAAAAAAATATCCAAGAACACACAAAATCCAGAAAGCAGGGCAATGAAGTTCAATCCAAAGGACAATTCAAGTATGTGTACTGATGTGATGATTATAGGAGACGACGATTTTGCACGTTAACTGTCGTTAAAATTTGTATAGTCAAGGAACACGATAAAAGCACATAAAAGAGAGGGAATATGGGGCTGGTTTACACAACGTAACAACTTTAGGAAACTAGAAGCGAATGAGAAGACAATAAAATCTTCACAGAATATGCCCGTAAGCTCCTCGGTCAGATAGTATACTTACAGAAACACTTTTCTGAAATGAAAGATACACACAAAGAAAATACTTCTAAAGCAAAATTACGATGAAGGGTACAGAAGAGAGATAAAGAAAAAAAAAAAGTAAAATGAAACTTAAGACAAAGCAAAAACCAACAACCCAAAATGAAAACAAGTAGGGAAGAAAAAAAACAACAACAACATTCGCATACAAATACACAAGTCACGTATAGTCGCACTTGTAACTGTGAGTTGGCAATGCACAATATTCCCTCGCTCTCAGTAAATAGTAGTTATTGCAGAAGTCTCCTGCTGCAGAGGCTTTGTTCAGTCTCTTTTCTATAAGGATTTTTTTTTTCTCTTTGTTTTACTTAAATACAAACACAAATGTGTCCGTATAGTACACACACAACAGAACAATCTTCAATGCAAAATGATAATGAAATGAGAAACAAACAAAAGTTAAAGTTACAAACAATTGTGCAACAACATATACAAAAAAGGTAAACAATGTTCAAAGGAAAAAAAAAAAAGAAAAAAAAAAGAGTATTGGTTTATGATGATGACTCGTATCTATAGTCTCTCAATACGAGCACGCGTCACACTCCCAGTGTCAGCACATTTGTTCTGTCTTTTAACCACTGAGTGGTAGCACTTCGATGACGACGCACCAGTTTTTGTTTGTCTACAACAATCCCAAAGTCAGCACATTTTGCTGTGTCTTTTTAACCACTGAGTTGCACCACTTCGATCTCGACGCACCAGTTTTTTGTTTGTCAACAACACCATAGAACACACTTCTTGAGATAAAAGCAACAAGTCGTGCAATACATCTGACAGGCACCCGACAGACTGCAGCAGGCCAGACAAGGAAACGAACCAACAAACAAATACACTTTAGATTCACACATACACACGAACGCGCGCGTGCGCGCGCGCACACATACACAGACTCACACACACATACGCATGTACGCACACTCACATACCACACACGCGTGTGTGCGCCCACACACACCCCATGTAGAAAACTATTAGATATGCGCTCAAAACAATTAAATATGCGCATGCATACATAGCACATGGATGATAAAAATTAATAGCATATCGCACTGCATACCTGTGTGATATGAAGTGGATATAAACATTATGCACGCTCACAACCATGAGATATGCACACACATACATAGCACATGGATGATGAATAGCATATCGCACTACATACCTATGTGACATGAAGTGGATATAAACATATGCAGAGACGGTGATGAAGCAATAATAGACGAATATAGGGATGCATACAGTGACAAATTAATTCAATTCATGAGGACATGGGGAGAGGAGCTGGTTGGGTTGCTGTGACAGGAACTGAGCAGTCATCGTGTTCAGCAACTGAACAGCAAACGGATGTAGTGGGCTAGGGGGTTGTACTGACTGCTGTGGGGTGTGTGTGATGGTGGGGGGTTGGAAGTGTAATGTGTTGGGTGGTGGCAGGAGTGCTGTATTGTGAAGTGTAAGGTGGGCATTGTTTTTGGGGTTGGTGGATTGTATGGGGTATTAGAGGGTGGTAGTTGTGCTGTGCTGGGAAATTGTAGCCAAGATGTGTTGTGAGGTTGCAGCTGAGATGTGTTTGGAGATGGTGTGTGTTGGTTGCTGCTAGTATGTGGTTTGGACATGGCAGGGGGTGATGTGTTATGTGGGTGGAGGGTGCAGGTCACGTTTTTTGTATTCTTTACATTGCTGTTTGTCATTTCTATTCACTGGGGAAGAAAAGGAATCCATGTGGGTGGGGGACTGTAGAAGGGGTTGCTTTGTAGGGCGTTGATGCCGACCTAGTATACTATACACACTGCGAGAGTTGGGATTTTGGGGAGTGTTCGCAGGGAAATCACTTTCATAGTTATAACTAGGTGGACTGTAAGTGGTCACTGGGGCGTCTTGTGTTGCAAGACGGTCCCTTCTTGCTCTGTGTGTGGTGGGCCTGATGTAGTTGGAGGGTTGGGTCTTGTGGTTACTAGTGGGACAGATGTTGGAGGCAAGGACTTTGCAGCCATAGGAACTGGGATGTAGTCTGTCTCGGTACATGGCATTCTTTGGCGCCCCAGATCTGGCGAGGAAGGAAGGGGTGTTATCTAGGTAACTGATCCCCTCTTGACGGCAGGAGAGGCGAAGATTGGCCGTGGATCGTGACGCATGTCCTTAAGGGGGTGTTGACCAAGGGAGGAAGAATGGAGGAGGCCTGCAGTGAAGCACTGGGGAACGCTTGCCTGAGTAGGTGGATTACCTCAACCCAGTCTGCTGCAGGCACTGGCCTTTCCTCACAGCTGTTGATCCCCACATGGAAAGTGACCCGTTGGATGTGGGGTGATGGGGGCAGTGATTTCAGCCATTGACACAGATGATGGACTGTCAGACCAGGCACTGACAGATTTTTGACCCTGTAGCGCTCTGTTGACATTTCCTTCTCATCTACCCTCTGCAACACAGAGTTCCCAATAGCAGCATGTTACAAGTGTCTGGGATTGTCTTTTGTCCTAGGATAGCTAAAGGAGGTGGGGGATTTGGATTCTGTTTGTTGATGCAGTGGGGATTGCTGTCATTGTGTTTGTGTTTGGTTTGTTCTTGTTGTGTAGGGATTTTTGTTGACGGAACAGATGAGCCTGTGTTTTGCGCTGTAGAACTGTCTGACAGCACACTGTATGTATTTGATGTCTCCACTGCATATTCAATCTGTGTAGATGATGTAGATGAAGTGTCACTGTGTATCTGGACTGCTTGGTTGTCTGATTGTTGTGTTTGATTTAAATTGGTTTGAGGGCATGCACTTGTTTCCCAATGTCAGTGTTGATGTTGTTTTGACTGTCTTTGAATGATTGCAGTCTGCTTGTGCTATCTTTCATCTGACGTTGTAGATGTGTGTGTTCATCCTGTACTTGTTTGATTTGTTGTGAAAGATCTTGATTTAATGACTTAATGGAATTTTTCACCCTAATCTCCATATCACCAGTGTTCTGAGTGTTCCGTTCAACTTGCTTGGATGTGTGTTCAAGCTGATTTTTCAGTGTTTGTATGTCTTGCTGCATGTTGGAGATAGTGCGTGTGGCTGAGATAAGCTGTTTTTGGAGGTGTGTGATAACGGCCATGCTTGCTAATTGAGAGAGTGTGGGGGAAAATCCGATGCTGAGAGCTGGCACTCTGGGGGTCAGTGTGTTGACAGAATGGGTGGCAGGCAGAGGGTCAGTATGGTGGGGGAGGGGTGACAACACACGCTGTTCTAAAAACACACGGGTAGGCGTGGGAGGATCAGATGGGGGGTCAGTATTTTGGTGGGTGGAGGAAGGGACTGGGGAGTGAGAAATGTCAAAAAGGGGATGAAGGACTGTCGATGGCTGGAGACTGGAGGGATGCAGGTGGCGATTCCATGCTGTCTGGGGCGGATGAGGGAGGGGGTGTGGCACAGGGCGTGTTGGAGCTGGCAGGCAGTTGGGATTCCTGAGTCAGCGAGGGGTGGGGGCAGTGATGGTGGAGGGGTGGAATCACCTGACTTGAGCAATGTTTCCACCACATCATTTGTCTGTGCATCACAGATGGCCAGTGGAGTTGGAGGAAACGACCCTGTGACATTGTCAAGGGCATCTGCAATTGACAATATTGAAGCATCTGGTGCAGACAAATGGGACACAATTTCTTTTAGTCTACCAAACTCCTGGTGTACCCATCTTGGCAGACATGTCCTTGCACTAAGATTTTTCCTGTTGTGTAATAGACGTGAATTGTCAAAAGTTTGTGTTCACCGTTCAGAACTATTTGGTAGGATGAATGCCATAACTCACTGGGCAGTGGGGTCACAAAGCTCGGCCAAATCCAAAAGAGTCTTGTTATTTTTGTTGTACTCTTTCAAAACACAAGAGGTAGATGACGGACGATATTTACCACAGTACCTTTCACACAATACAAATCTCCATACAGGCAGGTTAGTGAGGGGAGAATCAAACGTCACTTGGCAGGGGTTCTTTGGTGAGTTTAATTGTCTCGTTGGTGAAATATTTGGCGCTCATAGAGCGCGTGGTGAGAGGCATTATTGATTTGTATTATGAACATTATTTGTGGTGTTTACCCAAAGAAGAAAGAAAAACAAAAAAGCAGAAACTTACATTTACAGATACACATAGACTACACACATAATGCTGGCCGCTGCAGTGTGTGCCATGGCGGTTAGCTGTCACAGCACACCCGCCACATCTTGTCTTGGGAGGAGAGCCTTTTTCCTAACCGCTGTAAGTAGCCATAGCTGGCGTGTTAGGCGCCAGCCACAGCCATGTGTTGAGCGCCGGGCACATGTTTGGTGGATGTCCTCTGTGGAACACAGAGAAAGAAGGTCGGGGGAAGAGTCACAACACACAGATGTTGCCGTGTTGCCAGCTTTCCTAGCTGGACCCACACAACACAGTTTCCCCCACACACACACACACAGAGAGAGAGAGAGAGAGAGAGAGAGAGAGAGAGGGGAGAGAGAGAGAGAGAGAGAGAGAAGGGGGCATATCGCAGAGCGATCAGCAGGTTGTTGATCAACATGAGAAGGCACACGGAAGAGATCTTTCAAGTAGGGAATCGGGAAATCCTGTTTTTTTCCCCGAACCTGTTGGAACATGTTCAGCCTACAACAGTGTTAAGTGTAGCATGTAGCGAGATAAACAGACAACAGTGAGGACGAATAAAGTCAAAACAATTGTATTTACTAAGTACTAACGGGACACAGAAATCATGATAAAAAAAACAACCTGTACGAGAAATGGAGACTTAGGATCGACGCACCTGTTAAACCAGCCATCGTATTCACGGTAGACAACTCTTATGCACTGACTAATCCAGTTTTGGGCCACACACCTATTATAAAATCGACAAACCCGCCTAGAACACCCCCCCCAAAAAAAAAAAAAAAAAAAAAAAAAAAAAGGAAGAAAATAGAAAAAGAAAAACTAAAAAGCAACAACAAAAATGGGGGGCGGGGAGGGGGGGGGGGGGGTGGAAAAAAAAACTCACACACAAACAAAACGAGCGGCTGCAGCAGTAATAAGATCAAGATTATCATCACTATCATTAGCACAACAGCAATAGCAGTATTCATAAAAGTTGCACTATTGTGACAGTAATAGTGGTAGTGTTCATAATACTTATGAAGATAGTGGCAGCAACAGCAGTGCAGACAAAGTGGCCCTAACAAAGTTCCTTTCCTTTTAAAGGACGTTGTTGTTGTTGTTGTTGTTGTTGTACCCTGGCTAAAGACTCCAGGGATCATCCGAACAGCTGACGTCATCTTTATAGCTTCTATATAAATATTTTCCCAACTATAAATCACGAATCAAGAAGTCATTCCAGTTCAGACCAAAATTGCTTCACAGTGCTTCCAGTTCAACATTCATTTGATTTTTCATCGAATCTCGTGAGAGACTTTTGGAACTGCTTTCAAGCATACGATTCTGTCAAAAAATAGCGTTCTTGTAATGACTGGGGTGATCTGAAATCAATGGATTCAGTGAAAAGCGCTTTGCCCTTTTTATAGCTACTGTGTCTATTCGGTCATGATAATTGTCCTTGTTTAGCTGCTGTGCATAAGAGACTCCTTATAAAGCTAGCAGCACACGGTATTGGTGGCACCTTATTAAAATGGATCAAAAACTTTCTGAGTGATAGAACTCAAAACAATCAGAGTAGGGGCAGCCAAATCAAAGAAATGTAATGTACTTAGTGGTATTCCTCAAGGAAGTATACTGGGACCGGTTCTTTTCACTATTTTTATAAATGATCTACCAGATAACCTTGTCAGTCCATGTAAAATATTCGCAGATGATACTAAGATTTACAATTGTACATCAAAGAGTACTTGTATTCAAAACGATATCTACAAACTGCAAGAGTGGTCTGAGTCGTGGAATCTGTATTTCAACATGACCAAGTGTGGTGTATTGCACGTCAGGAATATAATCAAAATAATGAATATAAATGATGGAGAATGATGTTATCACCAAGTAGTGGCTCTTACTGAAGAAAAAGACTTGGGTGTTACCTTCGATAGCAGGTTGTCATTTGACCCTCACTTACAGAGAGTGGTAAATAAAGCTAACCAGATGTTAGGTATCATAAAAAGGAGTTTTACTTATTTAGATAAAGAACTTTTTTGAAATTATACAAAGCTTTTGTCAGGCCACATTTGGAGTACGCTAATGTGATTTGGAGCCCTTTTTTAAAGCGTCAATCAATAATGTTAGAAAAGGTTCAAAGACGAGCTACCAAATTGCTGAAGCATTGCAAAAACTTATCAATAATGAAAGATGAAATATTTGAATCTGCACTCGCTGAGGGAAGAAGGATCGAGGTGACCTAATTCAAGTATATAAGATCTTTAATGGCTATGATGATATTGACATTGAGACATTCTTTTCGTTGCACAAACTTCGAGTACTAGAAACTCAGAAGGAAAGATTTTTAGAAAGCACTGTAACACTAATCAACGTAAATTTTCATTTTCTTATGAGTTGCTAACCACTGGAATGAAATACCTACTACCATTAAATTTGCACCTGATATTAATACTTTCAAAAATTTTCTAGATAATGATTCAAAATTTAGAGAATTGTTTCATGACTATGATGGATTGCAATGAAGATATTAATGTAGCATGCATATGACCCAAAAGTGAAGAAATTAGAGGGACACATGATAGACCGCGAGGTCTAGGCTAACGAAGCCGTCCCTTTCTACTACTACTATACTACTTGGTCATGTAATTGTCCTTGTTTTAGCTGCTGTGTCTACTTGGTCATGATAATTGTCCTTGTTTTAGCTGCTGTGTCTACTTGGTCATAATAATTGTCCTTGTTTAGCTACCATGTCTATTTGGTCATAATTGTCCTTGTTTAGCTAACTGGTCTACTTGGTCATTATAACTGTCCTGTTTAGCTATTGTGTCTATTGATCATTATAATTGTCACTTGTTTTGCTGCAGTGTCTGCGTGGTCATGAATATGAAATAAACCATAAACGGTATCTTGTCGAACAGTGATGTCAGCGCCTCTCCCAAATAACTGTATGTATTAAAGGGCTTTAAACAAATGATCTTTTCGGGTCTTGTCCGTAATTTTGTATGATTTTTATCTTAAAGCAGGACACAGAAAAGGATTTAAATGTACTTTACTGTACTTTTACTGTGCTGTGCTGTGCTGTCCTTGCTGTGTGTGGGTGTGTGTGTGTGTGTGGTGTGTGTGTGGTGTGTGTGGTTGTGTGTGTGTGTGTGTGTGTGTGTGTGTTGTGTGTTGGTGTGTGTGTGGTGTGTATGTGTTGTGTGTGTGTGTGTGTGTGTGTGTGGGTGTGTGTGTGTGTGTGTGTGTGCATTTGTTGAAGATTTAAGAGACAGGAAGAATGAATAAAGCCATAGCAATACATGAATTGGCAAAGGTGGTGTAGGGAGTGCTTTGGTAGACGAGAGAAAGAGAGACAGGGGCAGTCCAGTTGATCAGAAGGTGCTGCGTCACAAACAAACTACAAACGACGTGTTGGCTCTTCGCTCTAACACACACTAGCCAATAACTGATCAAAAAATCAGTATTACTTCCTCTCGCTACACTACACATACCGCGCCACACAAACAATGCATATTTACCCATGTCAATAGATGCGTGCGACTGCTGCATTGTGCAGAGAAAAGCCTTGCATTTCTACTATATGACTGTTGAGTTGTGAGAGAAAGCCTCGCATTTCCACTATATGTGTGAATGTTGTGTTGTGGAGAGAAAGCCTTGAATTGCCACTATATGTGTGACTGCTGCGTTGTGGAGAGAAAGCCTTGCATTTCTACTATATGTGTAACGTTGTGTTGTGGAGAGAAAGCCTTGCCTTTCCACTATATGTGTGACTGTGTGTTGTGGAGAGAAAGCCTTGCCTTTCCACTATATGTATGACTGTTGTTTTGTGGAGAGAAAGCCTTGAATTTCCACTACATGGCTGTTCTGTTGTGGAGAGAGCCTTGAATTTCCTCTGTGCGACTGTTGTGTTGTGGAGAGAAAGCCTTTCATTTCCACTATGGGTGGTGACTGTTGTGTTGTGGAGAGAAAGCCTTTCATTTCCACTATGGGTGTGACTGTTTGTGTTGTGGAGAGAAGCCTTTCATTTCCACTATGGGTGTGACTGGTGTGTTGTGGAGAGAAAGCCTTTCATTTCCACTATGGGTGTGACTGGTGTGTTGTGGAAGAGAGCCTTGAATTTCCTCTGGTGACTGCTGTAGAGAAAAGCTTGCATTTCCACTTTGTGACTGTTGCGGAGAGAGTCTTGAATTTCCACTATGGTGTGAACGATGTGTGTGTGACCGTTGCACTGAAGACAGAGGCTTGTATTTGCCTGTGTGTTGATGTTGTGGAGAAGCTTCGTATCCCCACTGCGTTTGTGGTGTTGTGGAGAGAGAAGTTTGTATTTCCGCGTGGTTGTCATGTGTGGAGCGAGTTTCAGTCCATATACGCTACACCATATCCGCTAAGTTTTGAGACCACACTACCATGATTTGAAGCTGATGTGGAGCGGGACTTGCACTTTTACTGTGCTGGTAATGTTGTGAAGAGAACCTTGCTTCCACTGTGGCTGTTGTGTTGTTCAGACAGCTCTGTTGTTCCACTGTGGCTGTAGTGCTGTTTAGACAGCTCTGTTCTTCCACTGTGGCTGTAGTGTGTTCAGACAACTCTGTTGTTCCACTGTAGCTGTAGTGTTGTTCAGACAGCTCTGTTGTTCCCTGTGGCTAGTGTTGTTCAGACAGTTCTGTTGTTCCACTGTGGCTGTAGTGTTGTTCAGACAGCTCTGTTGTTCCACTGTAGCTGTTGTGTTGTTCAGACAGCTCTGTTGTTCCACTGTAGCTGTTGTGTTGTTCAGACAGCTGTTATTCGCTGTTGCTGTAGTATTGTTCAGACAGCTCTGTTGTTCCACTGAGGTTGTAGTGTTGTACAGACAACTTTGTTGTTCCACCGTGGCTATAGTGTTGTTCAGACAGCTTTGTTGTTCCACTGTGGATGAGATCTTGTGGAAAGATTTATTTCCACTGTAACTGTGGTGGTGAGGAGACAACCTCGTGTTTTTACTAGTGGTGTCACTGTGACTGTGACATCGTGTTGAACGTTTTTCTTTCAACTGTGGTCAGGGTGTGTTGTTGAATGCCTTGTGTTTCCATTGTGACTGTAATGACGTGGTGAGAGCGTTGTGCATTCACTATGACTGTGGTGGTCTGTGCAAAGACTTGTGTTCCCACTGTGACTGTGGTGTTATGTTCAAAGCCTTGTATTCCCACAGTCACAGTGGTGTTATGTTCAAAGCCTGTATTCCCACAGTCACAGTGGTGTTATGTTCAAGCTTGTATTTCCACTGTGACTGTGATGTTATGTTCAAAGGCTTGTATTTCCACTGTGATTAGTGTTATGTTCAAAACCTGGTATTACCACTGTGACTGTGGTGTTATGTTCAAAGCCCTGTATTCCCACTGTGACTGGGGTGTTATGTTCATAGCTTTGTATTTCCACTGTGACTGTAGTGTTATGTTCAAAACCTCGTATTCCCACTGTGACTGTGGTGTGTTTGAAGCCTTGTATTCCCACTGTGACTGTGGTGTTATGCTTAAAGCCTTGTATTCCCGCTGTGACTGGATGTTATGTTCAAAGCCTTGTATTCCCACTGTGACTGTGGTGTTATGTTCAAAGCTTTGTATTTCCGCTGTGACTGGTGTTGTGTTCAAAGCCTTGTATTGCCACTCTGACTGTGGTATTATGTTCAAAGCGTGTACTTTCACTGTGAATGTGGTATTATGTTCAAAGCCTTGTATTCCCACTGTGAGTGTGGTGTTTTGTTCAAAGCCTTGTATTCCCACTGTGACTGGGGTGTTATGTTCAAAGCCTTGTATTTCCACTGTGACTGTGGTGTTATGTACAAAGCCTTGTATTTCCACTGTGACTGTGGTGTTATGTTCAAAGCTTTGTATTACCAATGACACTGTGGTGTTATGTTCAAAGCCTTGTATTTCCACTGTGACTGGGGTTTATGTTCAAAGCCTTGTATTCCACTGACACTGTGGTGTTATGTTCAAAGCCTTGTATCCCCACTGTGATTGCGGTGTTGTGTACAAAGCCTTGTAGTTGCGCTATGACCTTAGTATTGTGGAGAAAACCTTATATTTCATCTGTGTAGAGCCAGTCTCATATTTCCACCCTGACCATAGGATGTTTTGAAGACAGCCTTTTGTTTGCAGTGTGGACACGCTGTTGTGGAGAGAAGCCATATCGTTTGACTGTAGACTGTACATGATACAGTGTGCGTGCATGCGGGGAGGGGAGAGGGTGCTGGGGAAGTGGAGGGTAGTGTTGTGTGGTGTGTGTGTGTGTGTGTGTGTGTGTGTGTGTGTGTGTGTGTGTGTGTGCATGTGCACGCGAATACATACAAATGCGACTTATTTTGTAATTATTCGTCCTCACTTTATTTTCTCTCTCTCTCTCGCTCTCTCTCATCTCTCTCTCCCTCCCTCTGTGCAATATGGGTGTGCAAGTGTAGGTACATGTGAAATAGCACGAGCGCAAGTGTGCGCGCGTGTGTGGGGCTGCATGTGTGTGTGTGGTTTTGTGTGTGTGTGTGCATGTAAGCGTGCGCGCGGTTTCTTTGGTGTGTGTGTATATAGTGGTGGTTTGTGTGTGTGTGACTTTTGTGTGAGTGTATGTTTTTGACATTATTAACAGTCTGTCTTTTACACATGAATACTTTTTAATATTGTTGAACGTTTCATGATCACTGCAAGACAGTTTTCCTTTTGGAAGACGACATAAATTGAATTGAATCGAATGGACGTGTACTTATTCACAATATACAACCATTCTTCTTGTAAAGGATGTACGACACAATCATGACACTTTTTCAGAACATACAATCATTGTACTTTTTTCATGCCATACAACAATTCTTTCTTGTTCAGGTCAGAAAGTCATTGTATTTCTTCAGATCATGCAATCATGGAACTAGTTTAGGAGACACACACATACTTGTTTCACTTGGTTAAGACAATGCATTACAATGAATGCACTTTTCCAAGACAAAACAGTTATTGTGTTTATTCACAACTTTCATTCGTTGTGCTTGTTCAGGTCATTCAATCATTGCACAGTACACCTGTTCAACCCCCCCCCCCCCCCCCCACACACACACACACACACTATTTTCCACAAAGAACATGCAAATGATGAAGTAAATGCTAGTGATAGATTCATCTGCTACAGGACAATACGTTTCCTATCGGGGAACATGCATAGAATAATAAATCAACCTTGACAGGACAAAATGTGATTTTTATCAGGGAACATGCATAGAACAGACATAATGAAGTAGTCAGTAACCGGGCAATATGATTACTATTCGGGAACATGAATAGACATGAGGAGTTAGTGCATAACAGGACAATCATTATGTTTCCTCTCAGGGAACATATATCGAACGGACATGATGGATCAATTCAAAACAGGACAATAATTATAATTCCTGTCAAAAATGTGTGGAACGGACATAACGAATTTATCTGTAATAAGACAACATGTTTTTTCAGGGACATATACGAATAGACTGATGAATTTATCTTT
>JAFLJL010002236.1:0-32500 GCA_018398815.1 Conus ventricosus | reverse complement strand
TCTGTGTCAGTGTGTTGCTCCAAATAAGCTGCCTGTTTGTATTCGGTAGTAACTGTGGCATACAATTTGAGCTTGGATGTGCTTTCATTCTTTTGTTTCTTCCAAAACTCAATATAAAACGTTTCCAGCTTCGCATTGATCAGAAACTTCAGGCGAGTCACACTAAATGTACCCTGATTTTTCCAGACATGCTGTAATCCTATCGTTGACAAGGTTTGTCGTATAAACTTCGTCCATTTGCTTTCTTCGGTGCCTTGAGAGATCATTGACTGATAAATCTGTTGTTGGTAAGAGTCTTGGTCTGACTCTAATATGTGTATCCAGAATGCGATAGTCTGGGTTATCACTTTAAAAGTAATCGGGAATCTCCCCAGTTCGCCCAAAACCGGTAATGCCATTGCTTTTCTATGAACTCTTAGTAATTGCCTGCAGAATTTAATGTGTGCAGTTTCATGTGGGAATTTGTTTGCAAGACAGGTTTTGAACAAATGCTGCATTTTCTTTTCTTGACATATTTCATCTTTGTATTGGTAAGAGGATGGGAACCACACCTCCGACCCATATGTGAAGATGGGAGAGACTAACGAGTCAAATAGGGTTGTAACTGTTCTCATATTTACATTTTGACCAAAAAACGTTCTATTCAAGGTATGTGCGGCTTTATTCCCCTGTTTTGCTAAGTGTTCTTGGGCTTCTGTAAAATGTCCGTTTTTATGGAAAATGACTCCAAGATATTTATATTGATCTTCTGTTTCAATTATGTTTTCACCGCAATTGAAGAATAGTGGTACCTTTGGATCTGATTTGGTGAATACAACGACCTTTGTTTTCTCTGTGTTGATTTTCATTCCCCAGTCTAAACAGTAGTTGTGTAACTGGTTTAATTTACGCTGAAGTCCCTGTTTTGAAGTCGAGAGGATAGCTAAATCATCTGCATACAAAAGACACGGAATTTCGACTTGTTTTAGATCGGAAATTCTTGGAGAATCATGGTCTCTGAGATATCCGACAATGTCATTTATGAATATGTTAAATAAGGTTGGGCTAAGGGTATTACCTTGCAGGACACCTTTTTGTATTAATATTTCCTTAGTGAAACCAGATTGGCTTCTTGTACAAACCGTAGTCCCGTTGTACATGTCCTGTATGATTTGGTAGCATTTACCTGTTATTCCCGCTTGCATCATTTTCATCAGTAGGGCTTTGTGCCATATATGATCAAATGCTTTGCTGAAGTCAACAAAACAGCAGTAAAGCCTTTTAGTTCTGTCTTTTAATACCTTATCAACTAGTTTTGACAATATGAATATTTGATCAGTGGTCCGTGATCCCTTTCTGAACCCTGCTTGCTCCTTTGCCAAAAGGTGGTTTGCCTCAAGATAATGCATTATCCTTTCATTTATTATGTTGCAAAACACTTTTCCCAGCGAACTATTCAAAGTTATGCCTCTGTAATTGTTGGGGTTGGACTGGCCGCCTGACTTATAGACTGGGACTGTGATTCCTGTTTTCCAGAGGTCCGGGTATTTTTCTGATTTTAAGATTAAGTTAAACGCGTCTTTCAGAAGAGGAGCGATTTCAGGTAACATTGCTTTAAGCATTTCGTTTCTGATTCCATCTTTGCCTGGGGATTTTTTTATTTTTCAGCTTTCTGACCGCGTTCCTTACCTCCGTTTCTAATATTTCATAATCTAACTCTGAATTCCCAGAAGGACGATTATTTGACCTTTTAAATGCTACTAACATGTCATCAACTGTTTGTTTTCGTTTATCTGCGATCTTCTGTTTCTCACCTATTAGTGTTTTTAGATGTTCAAACCATTTGTTCGCGCTGAGACAATTTTCTTGACCATAAATTTCATGATCGTATGTTTGCAGTTCCCGAACGGTTTTCCATATTGAATTGGGATCAGTTTCTAGGGCTTCGTTTAGGGAATTAAGGAGTTTGTTCCGATATATTTTCTTGGTTTTCTTTAAAAGTCGTTTATATATTTTACATTGTGAAAAGTATTTTTGCCTTAGTTGTTTATTTTGGGGGTTTCTGTTGACCGCGTTCAGTAGTGATCTTATCTCTCTTCTTTGCGAATGACAGTCTCTGTCAAACCACTTCTTCTTTCTCTGTCTAGTTTTTTTTCCTATCCGTCTTTGTCTAAGCGCCATCTTTGCCGTGGTTGAAAATATATTCGTTATCTGTTCAATAGTCATATTTATGTTGATGTCATGTTCATTTGTTGCAAGTAGTGTCACAATGTCGGTCTTGATTTTTTGGATCATGGTGCGTATGGTGGGCATTTTGGAGGTTGCAACTACTTTTTCGGCAGACGTTTCATTCCACTGAAATACTAGATAGTCTTCTGTGTTTTTTGTAAAATTCCTATGAAGTAGCTCTTTACGTAACTGCTGTTCGTCGTGGGTTGTGAGAGAGGCTTGTCTTTTGTGTAATGTATATTCATTTTCTATGGGCAGTTGGATCAATAACTCTAGTGGGCAGTGGTCAGAATGTCGTGTCAAGTCAGTTACTTTCATGTTTAACACATGTGTAAGCAAATATTGTGAGCAAAGGAAATAATCTACTACGCTGCTTCCCTGTGGATTTTGACAAGTATACAATCCTGCAAGATCTCCAAGCACTCTTCCATTCAAAACACACATTTGATTTTCAATACACATGTTACATAAACGACGTCCGTTCTTATTAGTTAAGAGGTCCATCGACTGTCTTTTTATGACGTTATCAAAATGGTAGTCAGCAGGTAAATCATAATAATTCTTTTCATTGTCCAGGCTAATGAAGTCGGCTTGATTGCCTGTCCTTGCATTAAAGTCACCACACAGGAGGATATTGCCTTTTGTTGTTAGTTCTTCAATGTCACTTTCTAATGAGTCCCATATGCGTCTAGTGTAGTCCTTGCCAAAGGAAGAATGTTCCGGTGGAATATATACACAACCTAAATATACATCTCTCTTTTCTGCGGTTTTCACTGTACATGCTGTTTTAATATACTCAGAGGCATAAAAAACGCGAAAAAATAGAGACAGTGCACGATTGTTCACATTGTGAACAGGACGTAAGCAATGTCGTTGGCACGTGCAACATTAGCAGTACGTGGTGTCTTGGCCGGTTGTAACCTCGTAACAGTGGGTGAATGTTGCCGCGTCAGCGTTTTTGGCACGAGGAGTGCATTTGCCATGTGGACTACCTACGCCACGTGCATCAATGTGAATTGCAACTCAATGTGGCCCCCATTGTGGGGCTATAAATTTCCAAACCCCAAAAAGTTCAAATCATCCCTTCCAGCGGCGCCAACATAATGCCGAGACTTTCTCGTCAAGATCGTTGCATAGCAATGGGGCAACTGCAGGCCGGGGTTCCAGTGAGGCAGGTCGCTATCGCATTCGGAGTCCACATTTCCACCGTCTATCGCCTTCTGGACCGCTTTCAAGCAAGAAACACCACTGATGACAGACCGAGGAGCGGCAGACCGAGGGTCACCACAGCAGCCCAAGACCGCCATCTTCTGCGTCAGCATCGACGGGAGCCTTACCAAACCGCTGCCAACACAGCCAGGAACACCGTCGGCAACCATGGCAGGCCAATCAGCAACAGGACCGTGCGTCGCCGACTGAACACAGTTGGTCTCCAATGCAGGCGTCCAGCCCGGCGACCTATCCTGACACTCCAGCATCGCCAGAACCGTCTGCAGTGGGCACAGATCCACGTGCATTGGCGCCATCGGGACTGGGGCCGAGTCCTCTTCAGTGATGAAAGCCGGTTCTGCGTCGACCCAGGCGATGGCCGCATCCGGATCTGGAGAAGAGCGGGGGAACGCTTCACGGATGCCAACATCACCGAAAGGGACCCATGGGGTGGTGAAAGCATCATGATCTGGGGGGCTATCGGCATAAATCGCCGTATTGGGCCAGTCATCTTCCAGAATGTGGGTCCAGGACGTGGTAACGGGGTCACTGCTGTTCATTACATCGACCAAGTTCTGAGGCCCCACATCCTGCCGCATTTCCAGCGGCATCCACAGAACCTGTTTCAGCAGGACAACGCAAGGCCGCACACTGCCCGTGCTACGCAGAACTTCCTGAGGCAGAACAACATCAATCTGCTGCCTCACCCAGCCCGTTCTCCCGACCTTAACCCAATAGAGCATTTCTGGGATGCCCTTCAGAGGCAGTTGAACCAGCTCAACCCCAGACCCCAGACAGCAGCTCAGCTTGCTGTCGCTGTGGGCCAGGTGTGGTGGCAAGTCTCCCAGAGGCAGACCAACACTCTGGTGCGCTCGATGTACCGCAGGTGCACAGCTGTGATCATTGCTCGAGGTGGTCACACCAGATACTGACATTCTGCTGTTAACACAGGGTCAAGGTCAAGTTCATGTGACCTTATTTTCTACCAGAATGAACTTTGAAAGGACACTTTTGCGGTGTTTGATTGCTTTTTCTCACTTTCTATTACCAGTTCAAAGGAATCGGTAGCCAAATTACATCAAAATTTCTATACAGTTTGTTTTCGCGTTTTTTATGCCTCTGAGTATATGTAACCATGCAACATCGCTGTTATTTTTTGGTAGGAATTTTATAAACTTTCTGTACTGCTCTTTTATGTAGACAGAGATACCCCCCGAAGCCCTTGGGGCTTTCCCCCTTTTTGGTAGATAATAATGAACCCCTGCTGCAAAACCAGGTAAAGATAATTCATTTGCTTTTTCTATATCAAGATGGGTTTCTTGTAAAAACACAATGTCATATTTAGACAGGATTGCTACGAAACTTTTATCAAGGAGTTTGTTAATCTTTAAGCCGTCATCGGTCCCCTTGTAACCTCTAATATTCCATGATAGCACACGTAACGGAAAAGTTAGTTGTGATATTTTGCGTACGAAATAATGTGCAATACATCTATGGGAAAATAGCTTATACACACTCGCGGACTAAGAGCTAATAGAAGCCGCTGTGGGCACGGTTTGAATTATGGGGAGGGAAAGGCCGACTGTGATACTGCCGAGGGCGCATGTTGTCTCGTCTGTCATTGCCGTGGTGGTCCCGGCGGTCGTCTCGGCGATCATTGTGGTAGGTTTCTCGTCGGTTGTGTCGGTAGTAGGGTTGGCGGTCATCTCGGCGTTCGTCTCGGCGGTCGTACCCGTGGTAATGTTCGGTGATGTCACGGCGGTCAGCTCGGCAGTAGTTTCGGTTGTCGCCTCGGGCAGCATGGCTGTAGGCTTCCCGTCGGCCATATCTGCGTCCATCTCGACGGTCTTCCATGCGACGACCGAGCCTACGGTAATCGTCATGACCGTGATTAGGCTGGTTGAGACGCCCGAAATGTTGGCGTGTCGTGTCACCGTGGTATGTGGCAGCACCTTTGTGCTGTCGGTAGAAGCCCTGGTGGTGGCATGGTCTGCTGTCAGCTTCTCTCTCTCTCTCATCACGGATGGGTCGTCTGCGTAGCTGTTTGGGTTTTTCCCAGAGCAGGCCCGCGAGTTGTCTGCCCAGGTTGCCTGCCAGGATGCTGGTGCCCTTATCAGTGGGGTGGATAGCGTCCTTCATCAGCCGCTTGTCCCATACTTTGAGATTGTTGGTGGAAACGAAGCTGACTCGCTTCTCACCAGTAAACGTAGATGAGTTCAAGGCGTTAGAGAACTATAAAAGGGGCATTCTGGCTCCCCCGGCCTCAACTAGTTTCGGCCGGGCGACTCCAGAATGCCCCTTTTATAGTTCTCTAACAAGTAAGACTTCAATAACCAAAAAATAACGACCCTACAAACAAACATACTGTGTAGGATTATCCGTTTTCAATACTAATTTACTAAAGTTTTTAGATTTCAGTTTTTGCTTAATCCTGCGTTTTCTTGATCGTTTTCAATAACATCATTTTCACACAAACATTCATCAAATGAGTCTCTGTCTTTCATGTGAAATAGAACTACAGTCTTTAACTGTTCTCTAAAGTCTTTTAAAACTGAGTTATATTTTTGACATAAAATCCACACACTTATTCCAGCATGTCTTCCACTGAAAGCCAGTTTTGACAAAGTATTTCTTTTTTTAACTATGTCTCTTTCTGCCGAACAGTCATCTATAATAAATAGTGTCTGCGTTCCTTCAAACAGTCTATAAAACTGTTCTAAACACTCACTCAGTTTATTGCTAGGATCAACTAAATATATGTCATCATCTGTCCATATAAACCTTCTATCATGATATGCTTTGTTCCATTTAAGTGTTGGGCACAAAATCACAATATGATCAAAATTATAGCGATAAACTGTTTGTAATAGGTCTAGGACAAATATTGTTTTTCCACAACCAGTTTGCCCACAAATCAATGAGCAATGAGGAGTTGTTGTCATAAAGTTTAACTGCTCCATGGTTTTATAGCAGAATTTAATCTAATTCAGTTATTATGTTTATCATACTCTCTGTCAAAACTTGTTCAGTATAATAAAACCCTATAAGACCTAAATGTGTAAGATTAATCCAATTCAGTTCTGTAAGATTGTTTCTATTTAAGTCAACAGTGATTTTGTTGCTTGTTGTTATAACCTTAATATCCTCACCATTGTGAAGAACGACGATGGTAACTTTAAGACGTTTAACGTCTAAGTTTTGCCAGCTAATATTAATTCCTTTTATAAGGTCGTCACTAACGCCCACAACCCCATCCCTCTCCACATCTTTAAAGACAGAAATTTCAAATATTATGGTGAATGTGTCTCCTAATTTTCTGCTTGGAAAGAACTGTAATTTTGTAGAAGCTTTTTTAAAACTGTTTCTTTTCTGTGGAGGATGTACTGTTTTTTCCCATACGGCGTTATTTCAATTTCTTTCCGACTATTGTCGTCCGGCATAAGACTCACATGTAAAGGGCCAGAGTTGAATGCTTTTCTGAAACTTTTTTGACGGCTAAAAAATGTAAATGGGCTTATGAATTCAAATTTTATGTCCCATTCTAAATATGTTCTAAGTGCCATTTGAGGTCAGGTTTTCGAACTATTTTATATTCATACTGGCCAACATTATTTGCCTCTAGATTGCGCAGTTGTTCTAGTTTAGGAAACTTTTTGCTGTCGCCAACCTCTTTGCGTTTATAATCACCATCTTTAGTGTACTCAAAACCATACAAAGCACCTATCTCACCATTCTGTTCAAAGTCCGCAACGTCTGCAAGGTCTTTTAATTCTAAAGTTATACACCTTACAGGTGCTAATGTAACTCCCGGTTCTTCTGGTCCACGCGACATTATTTTTTAGTACAGCTTATTATTTTATTTCCAAAACAATGTGCAAGTTATCACATTTCACGACTTTCCCTGTTTTGTCTGCAATTTTTAAATTAAATGATCTGACCCTCCCACAAACTAATCTTTTAAACTGTAAATTAGGGAATTGTATAATTTCATAATCGCAATATGCAGCTTTCCCTGACGGAAGAGCTCTTAAAACAGTTGAGGGCCTTCCATCATATAAGTTTTCATCAGTGCTCAGCTCGTCCAAATGAACATAGAGTAATGAATGTAATGCAAGATCGAGCGGATTTTCCCCCTCATAAGTAGTTTTGGTTGGTGTAACTCTAAATCTATAATTGTCAGCTGCAAAGCCTAACATTTTAGCTAGCTCTTTATCAAAATAGTAACCTCCTTCTTCTTCAGGCTTGAATGTTAACATTGTTTTTAGATTTGCGTTGTTAAGTTTGAGAGTAATGTCAAAGTTACTCATTGCTTCTTTTAGTGAGCAAAACCCGTAATAACCATCAGGTATTGTTAACTGGCTAACTTTGGCCCCTGTTTTGTCAACTTTTAGAACCTTATTATTCTCCTTGGCTTTGCTTATATTAAACCATACGACTTTGTAGAATATTTCATGGAGCGCGACCGTTTTGGTTCCGCATTCGTTATCAATAGCACGTTCTAAAAACGAAGGACGGTCTTGTGTTGTTATTGTTACAAACATTTTTTAAACGAAATAAAAATGAGTGCATTTAAATATACTGATGCAAAATATTCTGTTGGGCCGCACTACAATCTTAAAAATATAACAACTGACACCCTCGACATTTCTGTGGCCCAGACTGACACCTTTCAAGTAAAGGTGAGTACTCCATTAAGCAGATATCTTAACCCCCCTATTAAAAAAGACTACATCGCAAAAGTGTGGTTCAGTCATCCGATGCAGTTTTACCAGAACCAGTTAAACTTTGCTGTGTTTTGTGCATCAACTGGGTGTGGAGTGTCGTATGCCGATCATTTAAATCATCCTGATCCTTTGGTGAGGTCAGTGTATAGATTTCATTTCTATTATACCTTCAGACGTATTTTAACTGAACTGCAAGCACCATTACCAAATGACAAACCGTTTAATCCATTCAGCAACCGAATAGACATGAAGGCTTTTGAAAGGATTTGTAACGAATTCAATTTAAGGCCAAGACAGACTTTAGACAAAAGTTGGACCGCAATCATGGCTTAGACACCCCTTATTTTTGGGGCGTGCACAGAAAGTATAACTATGACTGGAATCCTCCTTACACATCTTTCTCTTCAGGCACAGCTGTTCACCTAGGGTCCATAGAGCAAGAGCATAAAACAGCATGGACAACATTTATCTTAGACACTTCTAAGGGCCTAACTAAAGCAGGAATAGAACGAATAAACGACTCTGTTCGTACTTACGTTTGGTGTTTGCTAGGGTCGCAAGCTCAAACGAGATCGAGCATAACTGATCCTTCTACTGGCTTTGATGCACAAAAACAATACTTAGCAAATTTAGAGGACGCCATTAATTCTACAGTTGATTTACCTTCAAGTATAAAAGGGTACCAAAATGTTTTACAATACGCAAGATCGAAAGTAGACTTTGCTGTTGGCACTGGTTTATACATGCTGCCTTCTGACCTCAGACTCCAGATAGGCACAATAATAAACTACAATAATGAAATCCTTGTGGCAGGCAATGAACAGAAGGTCGGAAAAAACGAAATAAATTCTGAGCCAGTAATATTGCAAGCAGTAACCAAACAAGAGAACCCCCCAAGAATAAGTCATCCAATCCCCGTGGCCCAAAGCCCAAAGGCCGTTGAAGACCCGGACTCTGTTCGCGATGACCATGAATATGAAAAGACAGCGCTCGTTCTTGGATTAACTGGCCTAGGATTACTCGGTCTTTATTTTACTAAATATTAACCCGACTATTAAGAGAACTAAGGCCCATAAGTGCTCGGCCATAAAGCCAACTACTTTGCTTGCAGTAGACAAAAGCCAGCTAACAACACCCCCTAATATACCCGGTAAAGCGTCTATGGCTTTACTGGCTAATTTTTTTAATAACCCGCAAGATGATCAAGCTGTTTTTTTACCCATGATTTATCAGGCGGAGGCGATGGCGATGGAGCACTGGCCCAGGACCACCGCCGCCTGTAATAGCCATCACCAGTGTACTTATTGCAAAACCTAAGGCCGTTATAACGCTTGCTAATGTGACTCCTTGCTCTCTAAACAGTGTTCGGATTCGTTCTGCTAGCGTTGTGTCTTCATATAAAATTCTTTGGATAGTTTCTCTTATTCTATTTACTTGAGTTCGCAATTGTTCTCGGTTAGTAGACAACACTTCTAGTCTTGCTGATCTCTCTTGTTCAAGATCTTTTAGTCTTTGGGTTATTCTTTCTTTAATATCAGGCCCTAAGTTGGCGTCATCAGCCTCAACGAGTTTTTCTTTTTCTCTTTTTATATGCTCATCTATTTCACCCAGTTTTGCTAAATTGTTTGTTAATTCGCCTCTGATGCTTCTTAAAGCATGATCAAGGGCCGCTATTTCTCGCATGGTAGCGGTGAGTCGTGTATAGTCTTTAATGCTGTTTCTTCTGAAAAACTGGTTTCTGCTTTTATTGCATTTATTAATTCGTCTGCCGATTGATTTAATTCTTTAAGTTCCATGTTTTGCATTTGGTTATCTGTCGGGAGTTCCTGCAGTGTGTTTTGAAGTTTAGAAACTGCCTCCGCCCTTAATTTTGGTCTAACAAGACCAAGGCGATTTTGATCTTTCACACTGAGTCTTTGTATAATTGTACCCACGGCTAAAAACTTTGATGAGTCTTTTTTAGTTGTAAGCTGAACAAGCTGTCCTTGATCGTTTTTCACAAACAAATGGTCATCTTTTACTTCAAAATCATCAGGGGGTATAAATTCGGGAGGTTCTTGACCTAAACTTTGGTACAATGATCTAACCTTACTTTCTGTTAATTCATGCCGCATTGAGAGCGTTGAGCGATGTTGTATCAAAGGGATTATTTCACTCATGTCGTCTCCATGATCAAAAACATCATAATCTTCTTCACCTTCAATTCCTGCCATGTTTTTAAATAATTAACTTTTTATTTTGTTTTATAAAATGTCGCAAACATATGGTTCAATTCTTGACCCGCATAGAAGATTGAAAGAGCCCTTTGGCGTGAAGGGAAATAAACGGAATATTACTGTTCCAAATAATCCATCTACTATTGATGCGGATCAAATTCTTACTGTCAAATTTCCAGACCTAGGAGCAGATGAAGTGATTGTGCCAGGCTCTGCGCAACTTACTTTCAAAATAGAACTCGAATCAGCAACAGACCCAAACAGGACAGTTTGTCCAGAATCTAGGACGGGCAATCGTTAAGAAAATTTCCATAAAACTTGAGGGGCAAGAAATATTTTCTTACACAATGCAGACTATTTTTAACCTATTCTGATCTATGGCTAACCGGGAATGAAAGGGCTGATCTTGCGTTTCAAGGAATTGAAAATGAAGAAGCACTAAAACATAGAATAGGCGCCGCAGATCCTAAAGACGGCAAAAAGTATGTAGCTGTAAGTTATGCGTATGGAAATCGCTTTTCCATCCCCTTGGATTTTGAGTTGTTAAAAGCGCATGCGCCATACTTCAAGGAGCATTAAAAGACAGATTGTCATATGAACTAACTTTTAATGAATACAAACGTGTTATCAGATCATCAGACACCGAAGCAAAGTACAGTATTTCTGACATTGCGCTAGATTTTTGATGTTGTTAGCAACCCTAATTTAGCAAGGCTGATTGAGCAACAATATCAGTCAAAATTAGCAATATATTACGAAAGAGTGATTCATCATACAACATATCCCAGAAGCAGGGCAGACACTATATGGAATTTTAGTTTTAGTGCCGCAGCAAGATCGCTTAAAGGTATTTTATTGCTGTGTGAAGATGAAGAACCATTCAAAAGAGGAAGTGAAAAGTTTATTAATCCTAAAATAACGAAAGTACAATGTTCGATTGAGGGTAGTCCTAACCAAATCTACGCTAGCGGGCTTAGACCTTATCAGCATTTTGACGAATAAGAAAATTGTTTGGGGTGGGAGGGTAGAAATCCAACGGTAGACCTTGTGTCTAAAGATCTACACCTTTACAAATGTTAGACTTGATGATTATTTAACAACAAAATACGGTTTATGGATTGACCTAAGATCGACAGAGGATAATCAGTTGCATGGAAGTGGGAGAACTGTTAAAGACGGAATAAACATTCAAATTGATAAAGAAAAAGATGGCGATAAACCAGTTAATGTACATTTGTTTTTAATATATGATGCGCAGCTGAATATTCATGAAAACAGATTAAAAGATATACAATACTAAATTATTTTTTATTTTATAAAAAGCATGTCTGTTCAGGTTTATCCAAATGTGCCTACAGCGCCAGAGTTGCCAAGAGAAGAGATAGCCCCCGACATAAAAACCTTCAGATTAACAAACATTACGCAAATGCGGCAAGTACTAGAGCAAGACCTTTCAAAATACAGCAAAACCAAACGAAGGTATTCTGCTGTCTTTAATGCTGTTACATATGTTAATACTGGAGCATCAACTATAAGTACACTATCAGCAGGGACAAGTGTTGGTCTCTTAGCAACAGGCGTAGGTGCACCTGCAGCTTTACCTTTAGGAGGTTTGTCTTTAGCTCTTGGCCTGTGTTCATTAGCTGTAAGTGCTGCTGGCAAAAAATTAAAAACTAAACTCCAAAAGCACACGGCTATGGTTCAACTAATAACAGCTAAACTTAGCTCGTTCAAACTGACAATAAATAAAGCGCTAGTTTACTCAAACATCACGGACGAAGAATTTAATCGTTTACAGGTCGATTTTGATGACTACAAAAGACAAAAGTTTGATCTTCAAAGAAAGGCAAGGACAAGTTTTTCTCAACAGCCAGACGCCGAGCAGATAAAAAAGGAATGCTTAAAAAAGTAAACGAAACATTAAACTCTGTTCTAAACAGCTCGCATTAACAACGCCAAAGGGCGTTTATACTTTAGTTTTTTGAGTCCAAACACAAAAAGACCGTCGATATTGATTCTGATTAAGAATTTTTTTTATTTAATTAAATAAATATTTTGAGTTAGAAAAGAAACTCAACATGGCTAAGACATATGAAGGACCAGACGAATTGTTTGAAGGAATGCTTGAGGGAGAGCGTTTATCAAGAGCACTGAATGATATTGATTTAGAAGTCATTGATCCAGCAAGCGTACGGGCAAGTGTTGCTCATGCTATTTCTCAAGTTCCAAGTAAACTAACAATAGACCCGCCAGTTAAAGTAATGTTAGCTGTTTTAATCAACTATGTAACAATAAATGAAGAAATCTAGAAGTCTGGGTCTCAACTAAACAGCAGACTATTCTTTCCTCTAATGACTTAACACCCGGTTGGGCAGACGAACTGCTTACACAGTTTGATGTGGCCGCTGAAGAAGCCAAAATGAGAGGCTCTGGTTGGTCAGAGGGCGAAGTCCTAGAGATTAGATTAAAACAGGCTAAGTATGCACCGATTGTAGGCAGGTCTTACATTCCGCTACCTCCAGCATTGGTAGCGAAAAGAGCAGTTCTAAACATAAAGAATACAGACAACAAATGTTTTATGTGGTGCGTTCTCGCAAGGCTGCATTATATCCGCAAAAACGCAGAGAGAGTGTCTAACTATCACCCGTACATCAATGATCTTAACTTTAGTGGGGTGTCCTTTCCTGTTAGTGTAGACCAAATTGATCAGTTTGAAGAACAAAACAAACCAATAACTGTCAATATCTACACATGGGATGAGGAAACAAATCTCAGCCGATTAAAGTGTCCAAGAACAGTCCAACGATTGGCGAGCCAGACAAAAATCATGTTGACTTACTACTGATGCTTTCGCCAGCGGGGCTACCACATTACACATTGATACGAACAATGAGTAGATTATTGAGTTATACTACAAAAAAAACATAGCAAACAAGAATTCTGTAGAAAATGTTTAACAAGAGTTCCATCTGTTCAAGCCACAAGCGAACATAAGAAACATTGTATCGGCCCAGTTGACTGTAATACAGAACTAATTACGCCCCCAGAAGGCAGTAAAGTTAGTTTTAAGAACTGGAAACGGCTGCAAAATTCCCCATATGTTGTTTACGCAGACTTCGAATCGCTCATTGTTCCTTATGAAGGCCAGCGCCACAAAAACTTCGAAAAACAGTCTTAATGAGTAATCATCAGATTTGTTCATTTGCCTTCATTATTGTCAGGTCGGATGGCGCTCATTCAATGCCAGAATTATACAGAGGCCCAAATGCGGCTAGAAGATTTTTACAGCGCATGCAGCAAGTGCGTAATGATTGTTCTAAATAATCTGAATTTATCTGAAATCATGATGACGCCTGAAGACCAACAACAGTATGACTCAGCCACTCACTGTTGGATTTGTGGTTTAGGCCTCTCATCAGGCGCAGCAAATCCGACAGTAAGAGACCATGATCACATTAGTGGAAAGTTCAGAGGAGCAGCGCACAACAACTGCAATCTTCAACTAAAGTTTGAACCAAAGACATGGAAGCTGCCTGTATTCTTTCATAACTTGCGAGGTTACGACTCTCACCTTATAATGAAAGCAGTGGGCGATGCCTTCAGGGTGTCATGCATTGCACAGTCATCAGAAAAGTACATGTGTTTCACTTTAAATAACATGTCTTTTTATGACTCTATGCAGCACATGATGGGTTCATTAGAGTCGCTGGCTATGTCCTTAAAGTCCTGCCCCATAACGGAAGAATATTTGACCCAACGCTTGTTAGAAAGGGTGTTTACCCTTATGAGTACATGAACAGTTGGCAAAGGTTTGACGAAGATACACTTCCTCCTAAAGGCGCGTTCTTTTCTAGTCTCAGAGGAAAGGACATCAGTGATTCTGATTACCAGCATGCTCAAGATGCATGGCAAAAGTTAGAGTGTAAAACGATGGGAGACTATCATGACTCCTACTTAATGGCTGATACATGTTTGTTGGCGGGTATTTTTGAAAATTACAGAAAGACTTGCATGAAACATTATAGCCTGGATCCTGCGTATTACATTTCTGCGCCCGGGATGAGTTGGGATGCTTTCTTAAAGTTTACTGGAGTACAGATTGATTTATTGTCAGATTTACCAATGATTCAGATGATTGAAAACGGATTGCGTGGAGGAATTAGTATGGCGTCGCATCATTACTGTAAAGCAAACAACAAATACTTGGACGACTATGATCCAAGTAAAAGGTCTAACTATCTTATGTATTTAGATGCAAACAATCTGTATGGATGGGCTATGGCGCAATCACTTCCATTACGTAACTTTAAAATGTACACAGGCGGTGATCCGAACAATATTCAAAAGGGATTAAAGTGGTTAAGCAGTTTGGCGCCAGATCAACAGCGTGGTTTCATTCTAGAAGTTGAATTTAGAATATCCTCATGAACTCCATGACCTGCATAATGACTACCCATTAGCAGCAGAAAGCCTAAAGATGGCAAAAACAGAGCCGCCTAAACTTGTGCCTAATCTTCGGGGCAAAAAAAATTATGTCTGTCATTACAGACCTTCTACAATTTTATTTAAGACATGGTTTGAAGTTGACAGCAGTCCATCGTATAATTGCTTTCGATCAAGAACAGTTCATGAAACCATACATCATGAAGAACACTGATCTCAGAACTAAATCCGCAGATGCTTCAGAAAAAGACTTTTTCAAGCTGATGAACAACAGCTGTTTTGGAAAGACTATGGAGAATCCGCACAAACGCAAAGATGTCAGATTAGTCACCAAAGAGAACGAAGCAATTAAGCTGACTTCAAACCTAATTATCAGGACTTCAGAAGATTTCATGATCACCTTTTTGGCATAATGATGAAAAAAAAGAAAGTCAAATTGGACAAACCTGTATTTATTGGGTTTACCGTTTTAGAATTATCAAAGCTTTTGATGTTAGAATTTCTTTATGACTACTTTAAACCCCTGTATCCCGAGTCCAGAGTGCTTTACACAGATACAGATAGTTTTGTTATAGATATCCCTACTGAAGACATCTATAAAGACATGGAATTAGAAGTAGCAAAAGGACATGCGGGATGGTATGATACATCTGATTACCCTAAAGATTCGCCTTTACATTCATCCGTTAATAAGAAGGTTTTAGGAAAGATGAAGGATGAATTATCCGGAGGGGTGATTAAGGAGTTTTATTGGTTTAAGGTCGAAAATGTACAGTATTTCGAGCCAGGAGAAAATCATTAAGAAAGCAAAGGGAATATCTCGCAGCGTTGTGCAGTCAAACATATCACATGACAACTATAAAGAAGCATTGTTTAACAATAAGACTTTCATCATGACAACGTAAAACTGCGATCTAATCTACATGAGATCAACACAACAGTTGTAACAAAGAAGTCGTTAGATAGAACAAACACAAAACGTGTGTTTGTTAATCCAGAGTTTTCATATGCAATCGGGCATTGGGGGACCGCATAAACAGGGGGGTTTATATTTTCATCAACTTTTATTATAAGATCAATCATAGCTTCATCCAATTCATTTAAATCTTTTCTCATGTTTGCTTGATGCGTTCGAATTTTTTTATTATTTCAAGATATTCTTTTTCCCAATTTGGGGTTTGAGTTGTAGGTGATCTGGATGATTTAGCATGCATTGATTAATCCCCGAAAATGTTTCCTTAATAGCATTACACCCATGAAATGATTCCCGTATCATTTTCAAGGTCTCTTCCTTTACCATTCTTGTTTCGTTCTGCACTTCCTTCTGAGCTTCCATTTTAAAACTCAAAATATTTTACGTAAATTAATTAAAGCGGAACTGTGTCCGGTGGGATTATCTGCAGTTCTTCCTTCACAAAAGATCTTTGAGGAGCTGGTTGTTATGTTGTGTCAGTTTCCCTTCTCGTAATAATACACGCGGATCATTTACAATTCCTTTTTATTTCATATGGATCACACTCAAACTGGTTCTGTTGCCCTGAAGCAGTGTCCCCTTCTCATCCCCCAGAAAATAAGGTACCTACTTTCAATCCAAATTGGTAATAGTTTGCCGATGAAGAATCCTTCAACACATTTATTGTTTGTTTTTTGATTGCTTGTACGGTTTTAACCCCTTTAAATTCTTCATTATTCATTGCGGCGCAAAACTGAGGGCAGTCTTCCTAACCATTCTGTGTTGGCGAGAATTGTCATAAGCTCACTGTGATACTGTAGGAGAAAAGTCTTTCAGAAACTGTTTGTTTAAAGTTTCAACAAAAGCCAGGATTCTGTGAACTCCTGAAAGCCACTTTTAATGGAAACTCTAATGTTTTTAACAATAATTGAACACTTGTGGCCTTAAATTCTTTCCCATCATCGACTTGAATCATGCGAGGCTAAGTTAGCGGGCCTCACGACTCTGTATATCGGGGGGGCAAGTTTGTAACGACAGCAACATCAGAAGCACTCTTTGTGTTAATGGTTCCGCATCTTGTATCTTTAAGCTATTCAAGACTGTAGGCGTACTTAAATCTTTTTTTTCTATCAATCGTATCAGAGGGTAAATATAGAAGTCCATTTGATGGCGACGTTTGAGTTTGTATGACAAAGTGTGGTCTCTGTATTCGTCTATGTGCTGGTAAATAAATTTGCGCAAATCGCTTGTTTAGATAACCATTCCTTTTGCTGTTGTTCCTGACTCCTGCGCTTGGCTACTTTTTTATTGCCGTGATTCCTTCCATATCCCTTTTGGCGAATAATTGATTTGTTCTTTTTTATTCCAGCAATATTATGCTCAACAAAATACACACGTCATGCCAAAGACATAAACCCGATTTCCTTGCATCTTTTAGTTTTTTCGATGGTTGATAAAAGACACTAAGATTTTGTGGGGGCAATGTCGGATTGTTTGCCCATACAAATATAATTCTTTTATTGCTTGGTCAACATCACTTTAATGTGTAAGCTGCACCCCTGTTTTTTCAGTTTGGTATATTAATAAAATCTAACTGCCACAATCTCTGCTTATGCATAGGCGGTCCTTGTGCTGCAGCTATGCTCCACAAAGCTTTGTATTTCCTTTTTTTCTCTCGCCGACGTCCCGTTAGTTATACTAAATGCGTTAAATTAATTCGCTAAAAGCAAGAGCATTCACCACAGCCCACTATCATCATTACGAGTGAAGCCATTTTTTATAATGTATTTTTATTTACATATTTATTCTCTGAATTAATTCCTTGCTTACTATAAAATCTTTCGTGGCAAAAGAAGCTGTAATAATAGCTTTAGCTTTTGCTGAGTCTTCAAAGTCTAGTTTGCCAAGATCTGTCGGATTAATTTTTTAACAAGCTTTTACAAGCATTGATTATCCTACACTTTACCCACCTATAACAGCATGAAAGTAAAACAAGGTTGCAACAGTTATTTCGGCGCTCATTTTAAAAAATAAAAATAAATTATAATTATATAAAAAAACATAGAACCGATGATCTATTAAACGCTGACCTGACTTATGATTACAAAATGACCTGGTTGATGAGCAAGCTATTAATGCCAAAAAAAGAAAGCAGTATACTTTGGCAGCATGTGAAAACAAAACAGTTTCTCGGAAATGAATTCAGCATAGAACAGATTCACAGAAGTCGCCGCAAGACATTTTACAGTATCATAACAGGTATGAAGCACAACTTGGAATCAATGCAAGGTATAAAGTTAGGGCGAAACGGTTCTAATTTTTACACTAAACTAGTCAGTAAAATTTCGCCCATTGATTCTGAACAAGATTTTTATGTATGATTTGAACGCAGTATCCATTTTAACAAAGACATTAGAGTCTCTAGGTGTGATCTGTATCACAGATTTGGAACATTATTTTCGCCGCTATCATGATAATTTACTTTTAATCATATAGATTTATTTCCCTGAAAAAATGACCGAGCCAGAAAAACATCAGAAGCAGAAAACCATGAACCAGTGAGAAAGTGAGTAAAAAATCCTGGGCGTGTTGACGCAGGAAAAAAATTAGCAGAGTGGAACAGACAAAAAAAATTATGTTACAGAATATAACTCATCATGAAATACATAGCACCGCCAACGCCAGAACAAGTTGATTCCAATGCCCCTATAAAAACACCATGTGATTCAAGGCCCCAAAGTCTTCACTGGATATGAACTTAAAACTGGTTGCCATTTTTGCGTCCTTGCTGGCTGCTGGGGGCTGTTATTACGAGTTATCAAAATATATACACAATGCAACAGAAACAAAAGCAATCAAAAAAATCTAACCACAAATACGAAAAAGACAACAGCACGCCAAACCGCCAACAATCAAAGATCATTTTGATCCATTACAAAAAAATGGAATAATATTTTAAAACTTAATTTTAAAATTTTTTGTTTTTTGATAAAAAAAGATCAGGGCGTATATAAAATGATGGAGTCAATAAATAAAGACAGGAGTCATAAAGACATTTCCATAGACACAGAATGAAATCAATGCGGTGCTTAGGATGTAAGAACTTCATTAAGACTATGCAGAGAACGCTGACAAGACATCCTCAAGATGACCGTTTTTTGAGCGTGTGTTTACTATATAAGACATCTACTATTTAAGATAACAACATAGATTGTCTTGTTTTTTTGATAATTATTAAATAACTCAAATAAGAACATGATTGTACTTAGAGGATGACTAAGTTAATGAACTTAGTAGACTTGAGTAACAACATGAGGATGACTGAGGGCAACTTCAGTTAAGAACATAGAAAGAGACATGGGTTGACTTAAGGTGACATAAAAAGAACTTGTAAATGACTTGAGATGACTTGGGGACACTTGAGTAAAACTTAGAAGAGACTTGGGGGTGACTGATTAAGAACTTAAAGTACTTGAGTGTGTGCATGTGTGGGTGGGTGGGGTGGGGTGGGGGTGTGCTGCGTGGGGTGGGGGTGGGATGTGCGTGCGTGGGTGGGTGGGAGGGGACGTGCGTGCGTGGGGTGGGGTGGGGGGGGGTGGGGGAGGGGGTGGGGGGACGTGCGTGCGTTAGGGTGGGGTGGGGTGGGGTGGGGGGGAACGTGCTGCATTGGGGTGGGACAAACTCACACACACACAAACAAACACAAACACAAACAAACAAACACACAATAGACAGGACAGTGCTTGTGGGAAAGTGAAGGGAGGCTTTATGTTTTTCACAACTTGAACGTCGTAAATCAAGACAGCCAACCAAAGGCAGCCTGAAAAGAAGTGAATTGAAGCGATTGATAGTTAAAACGTTAAAGCAGCCAACCGCAACATAAAAGGCATGGGTCAGGAGTTAAAAATGCAGCAAGTAAGGCCAACCGATCACTGCTGTTGAGCGTTCTATTTATGCTATGATTCGGCAGTAAATAGGTAGGCGGTGAATAGCAGGTAAAGGAAAGCCAAGGGCAGGAATTCCAGCAAGTAGCCACCGTCACGCTGTAAGCGTCTAATTTTAGAAGCCCGTCATACTATCGACAGTAGTCCAAAACCCCCCAACGCAGCCTGCCCGCTGTTAGTCTCCCTTGTGGCCTCAACAGCCAAGCACTTTCGCTGCTAGCCAGCGGTTACATCGAAACCGTTACAATTTAGAAGCCCTTCACAGATATTCAGAAAACTTGACAGACATATGCGTTATAATAGCTGTTTTCTGTTTAAAACCGCGTCATTCAATCGACAGTAGTTCACAAAAACTTGCCGCATTTAACCGGTGCTTTACAAGCTGCTTCAATCATTTTTTCAAAGTATCTTATATTTTCATGTAAAGCTTCATTTTCTGAGCCACTGTCCACAATTCCGTTTGGCGTTGGCGCGTAATGGAGATTTTGAGCTTTGTAGAAAGATGTACTATTTCCAATGTCTTCCGCTACCCAAATAATTAATCTATAAAGTTGTGAAAAGGTATTGTATTCAAGAACTTTTCTAACCCAAAATCCACACTGATCTTCTGAAACTGCAGCTATATTTTGTGCATATAGCAAACACTTTCTCTCGCAGAAAAAGCACCGTCTTCACACCACCACAGCACAAGTAGAAATGAACAACACAAGTGGCTGGGCGGAAATGTCGTCACTTACAAATCATCAGAATCTATCTAGTCTTGTGATTGCCCGTCCGTGACATCAGCCCATCGCGTGATCCGAAAATCGTCATGCCCCGGCCACGTAGTAAGTAACGGATATGCAAGAGACCTTAGTAGGGCCGCAACTAGCAACTAAAAGCTTACCGCCCCCACCGTTGTATTTGGGGCGCGTTCAGCCACAGCTGCTTTTCCCCAACGTTACTCTATGGGCGTGTTTCAGCACAGCTTGCTTTCCCCTACGTTACTCTCTGAAAAGTTTTAGATACTCGTATTTTTTGGTATTGAAGTGTTACTTGTTAAGAACTATAAAAGGGCATTCTGGAGTCGCACCCGGCCGAAACTAGTTTGAGGTCCGGGGAGCCAAATGCCCCTTTAATATTTCCCTCTGCGTAAAGGTCACCTCTGTCGTGCAGCTCGTCGTCCTTCAGTGGAGCTACTTTGCTGATGACCCACTCTGATCCTGATCATTGTTCCGGAAATGTTTCCACACCAGACTCCAAATATCCACTGTCAGTCTGATGAAGTGCACTCTTTAAGACGTTGACACCATATGTAAGGCCACACGCAGTCATGATGTGCAAGCTGTGTTTGTGACAGCACCAATGGTAGGCGTCCTATCCCTGTCATCACGTCACTTTGCCCACGCCGCTTCATGACAGCAATTACTCCATACGCACACGCAATCTTTCCAATCAACAAAAGGCGCACTACCGAATGTTTTTTTCATCTCCCGCCCCTCTCCTTCGTGAAAACACTTTACTAAACACATCAACAATTTTATAAACCGTTTTATACATTGTAGCTCTCTTTCACTGAGAGGCAAAACTAACTCACACAGACTTCATAAAGTCACGGCCTTCACACAACATTGGCCCACAAAATCCAACCAGAAAATTAAATGAATCTTTTCACTCCTGATGCCTATTGCCTTCATCGAATTAAGACTCGCTCCAACCTTTCATGATTCCCTGTCCACTCTCAGACATCATCTCAGCCCCCTCGATTTCTCCCGACCTGGAGATATGACTTCCGACACCTCTCCTCTCGACTTTTCTTCACGAGAGAGATGAGTTCACGCCTCTTCCTCGTCCTTCTCCTGTCCCTGGAGAGATGACAGTTCCGAAACCTCTCCTGGAGACCATAATTCCTGGGGCTGCCTACCGGTGTGATTCCCCACACCATGGCCATCTTCAACCACCACACGGGTGAAAGGTGAAGGGTAAGGGCGAAGGGTAAAAAGTGAAGGGCTGAAACACTAACAAGGTTTCGTGTAAGTACCTGCTTCTTAATTCTACATATGAATTCTTTCTTTCTCTTTTCTTTAAGTTATTCCACTGTAGTTTCCCCCCAACTATCTATCGCTCAACTGTAATGACTGTCACAGCGAGGACCATCGGTGCTACAGTTCGAGTCTCCTAGGCCATCTACTGGTAAAACTGATTCTTTCCTCCCTCCTCCTAGTGAGTGCATACTCATGTTTATAAACACATGGCCAGCACTTAACAACCCTTGTTAAAACTATCACTCAGAGGTCACTATCACCCAATGACCACGTTTGTTATCTTTCATGATCATACTCACAATATTTGGGGACGCCGGCGCTACACTAGTCAAGCCACATAATATTCTTCCTTTTCCGTTGTGGCATGGGGAAATGATTCATATCACTAAACTACAATGTGATGGAGCGTCACATGCCTATGATGTAGCCAACCGTCACAAGACACCCCCCCATCCTGTTGTGAAAAAAATTCTCCAGAAAAATTTTTTAAAGTATATTTCACATCACTTAAAACACATCTCAGCCATGATCTCAAAATGTGTATCCCACCACACATGATACACCAGATTAATAATCAACGTTATAGAATCAAATCATCATGATCCACCATGAATAGCAAATATTTCAAACTTTCAGTCTGTCTAACAAAAAACCCTTCATAATTGATCACCATATCACACAAAAACATTTCACACAAATTACAAGATAAAACTATTAGGATATTAACAATTCAAAGCACAAATAGTATTTTATATATTACATATGAGCACATTTTTTCCCTTGATCTTTGTCCTCACATCATATGTTATTCAAAAACCCTCATGAAAATGAGAATAATTTCCAAGTGTAAATGTTTCTCAATAACATGTAAACAAAATAAACTAGTTTAAAACATAGTAATTTTTTTTCCCACAAGTAAAGTTATCGGTCAATGAAAAGTCACAGGCTTTCATGTTACATGACAAAAGAACAATGGTTTGTCTCATTGCACAATCAAACTATGTGTATATACATTTACTAAAAGGTTATTTGCTCATCACACATACATATATATTTCACTTCTCACATCAAAGTTAGACATAAATAGTATATGAGATTTATTCATTGTTTACGAAAGAATAAAGCAAAGAAAGATAAGTAATACATCAACATCAAGTAGTATTGCTTAGTAAAACAATATAGTCACTTCAACAAGCAAATTAATGCAAATACCACTTGATTTAAATAGTCATGTAGCATACAAACACTGCAAATGTGAGCACACCGCAAACCATAAAGAAAGACAAAAAAACAGGATAGTCTTTCCCTTGAATGATAGTTTACATTTGACCCTGAATATCATGCACTGACAAAGAAAATCTGCCAAGACAATTTGTGTTCACCCAGCACGGTGTTCAACAGTAAATGAATTCCTGCAATGACCAAGATCCATCGAAATAATCTGCAGTACTTAGTTTTTGACGATTGCAAGAACGCAGTTGGCCTGTGTCAGTCCAGAAAACCGAACATACTTCCAGTCAAGAACCTGGCGAACTTCTCACATGCCCATACAATAGCCAGCACTCACTCGCAATAGTTAGTATTTCTCCTGTGTCTTTGGAGAACTTCTTACTGGCGTTTGCACGTTTGTAACAAAGCACTTTTTTCCTGCAGACAGTACCGCTCCCATTCCTATAGGAACTGGCATCATTCTCAAAATAAAGTCTCTGAAGGAGTAACAAAAAGAACAGGAAATAGTTGAGGTGTTCTGAACACACACCAAAGCCATCTGCACTCATCAACCACACAATACTTTTGATCTTCTCCTTTCGGTCAGTTCATCCAAGGGGCCGTCAGGGACGCAAAGTGGGTACATAGTCGTCTATAAGTAAGACAACAACGATTGAGTTACCTGATCTGTTTCATTGTAGATGGGTTTATGTAGGATAAATCCTTTCACTTTCTTTCTTTGGCATCATTTTTCCCACCAGAAATAGTGTGACCCAAAAACTCGAGAGTTTGAAAACCGGCACGAATTTTGGATGGTCTGCAGTCGACCCAAAACATCTGAGACTGGAAAAAAACATCATCGCAGTTAGAAAGGAGGTCACTCCAAGACTTTTGCAAGCCAACAATAATGTCGACAAAAAAACAGACTGCACACATTACGGAGTTTTCACTTCGCATCATCAACAAAAGAAGCTTGGCATTATGCAAACACGAATGGGCATTTTCGTCCATTGAAAAGACCAAAAAAAGGTGTATGAAATGCTGTCATTTTCCCCTTGTCAGCTTCAAGCCATTGGAATCTGCCAGTATCCATCCTTTAGTCAAGTCCTACTTTCACAAAAATACTATCCTTCTGAGAGCTGACACCGAAGAGCATCAAATGTCTTGGATGGCTCGCATCGAACACAAGTGAATGCTTATTTAATATCCTGTAATCGATGCAAGAACCGCACTCCGACATACAACTTGATGGCTCGTCCCACCAATACAACTGTGAGCTGTAACGAGAAGTAGAGGTTCTATGACCTTTAAATCAACATTAACTTTGATTGCCCTCTCGACAAAACCTCTTATTTAATTGCAAACGGAGGGTATTGGGTCTGGTTCGCAACTGGTAATTCAGTTAGTTAACTGAAATACTATGGGGTTCAATACCAGAAACTGAAGCCTGGGGTATCTGTCAACACATCCTTGAAGTCTATCAAAATTTCTTTTGAGCTGTACTGTTTGACTTTGAAGACAAATCATTCGACAAAATCAACATCATCCATAGTATCACCTTTGACAACGGAGACGAAGGGTACAACATCAACGCACTGGTAATGGTTCACACTCCTACAATTGCTGTTTCCACAACCATTGATCTGTCCCTGTACGTCACAATGGGACAAAATCATCACTGAGAAAAGCTGACATGTTGACATCGTTTCTGACACAGGACATATCCACTCAACAACCTGGTTGAAACAACATTTGTACGTTCAACAACTTCATCAACATGTTCCACCTGAAATACATATCACAGTGTTTTGCCATTTTGATCTCATAATTACTGCAGAAATTTTTTCGAACCACCTGAAAAGGACCCTTCCCTACATAACACGAAGCTTGTTATTTTCATCAGTGAGTTATACAAGGACTTTATCCCTACACTGATGGAACTAACCTTGCTTTCTATCAGCAAAGACCATGTATACATCTGTTTGGACAGTGAACTGACTGTTTGTCGTTGGTAGTCGTGACAGTCTGTTTTGCACAGAAAGTATTGTCATCATCGTCCTCGTCTTTTCCCTGCAATTCTTTTCGATCAGACTGGGGTAATCTGATACATCCAGTTTTGAGATTTTACAGCATTTGAAGCCGTTCCCCTGCTCTAGATGTCTACCTGGTACTCACAAGACAAGGTATGAACGATCCTCCAGCACCACCATGTTACTGTTGCGACACCAGGCAAATTGCCAAATCAAGTCCGCAGACTGGTTTATGAATCGCACAATAACACAGGCGGAAATAAATCCGAGTATACGGTGAATCGCCTGAAATATTCGCCAGCGGAAACGTTTTCAATCTTGCCTCCAAACGACCTACACTTTTGCAGTGGTTGAGATACAGTTATGAAGCACGAAAGATTCCGTACACCAGCATGGAGCACCCAGTGTCACGCAAAACCAAGCCTGCAATCCTTGATGGCTCCGTTTTCTAACACCATCCCATCAACCGATGATCTGTTGCCAAAACAAGGCCATCTTCACAATCAGTGTAGAGTAAATGCCGGATTTTGAATAATTTTTTTATTTTGGTTTGAAAGGGCAATTCCTTTTTCAAATGGAACTTGCAATCGCAATAGAAATACATCGCATTGTCCGACGGCAGCTTGACTGATTATAGTGAACTTCGGTTCTGTCCACGAACTGCCCAAAAGGTCTACGTGGTGGTCGTGACCAGACCTCGGAACGTATACTGAAGGAAGTAACGGTTCCTTTCTGGCGCGAGTACTGGTAACTGACGAAAGTCACTCGAACCGCGGTAAAAGATCCCTGTCCGTTCCTAGGATAAGTATATGTCCTTGAGGACTCCAGAAATGACCCAACATATCCTTTCCTGTAACTTCCCAGTCCTATGGATCGTACATGACGCATTAGACTCAAAGATGGAAAATTCTCCCTTTTTCCTTTCCTAGCACGCCCTTATCTGGTAGCGATACAATACTGATCACCCACTGACACATATCCTCAAACGCTTTCAAATTGCCTTCTTTAAGGAAAGAGCAGATCTTTGCTCACGCTCCCGAAAAGTTGTTTCTCTAAGAAGAGATCTCGCAGTGACTGAAAAGTTTTGTTCGTTTTGACAAATACGATCCCTCGATCCACACAATGACTCATACAAATTAAAACGACGGAATCACCATTTCCCATTGACAGGGCGCACAGAACGGAAAACTTCCGCGAAAACTATCAGCAGAACATAGAAATTTCTTGAGGAGTTTCTCTCTCAACTGATCCCAAGTAAATTTTGTTCGCCGCGAGTGTGTGGTACAATGCCAAAGCGCTACCCTTAAAACAACGACGACATATACAATGTCCACATTTGTATTACCATTGGCCAACCGCGAGACCGTTGCGTGACTTTCAAATCGGAAAAGAAAACCTAACGATGTCATCTGTTTTATCCTCGAAGGGCGGTAACTTTGGAATATATGCAGTTTCGGTTGAGGCCGCTGCGAACCGACTGAGGGTTCTCTCGATGCCTGTAAACTTTAAATTTCAGCATCAGACACCTAGTTCTAACTGCCTCAACTTAAACTGACGTTCTTCAGCTTCAGCTTCCCCACTGAAAGTCCTTTTTTCTTCAATTTCAGCTACCCTCTGTAGATCTTCTTTCTTCAACTTCAAGCTTCCCACTTGAAATCTTCTTTCTTCACTTTCTAGTTTCCTTTGATTTTCTTTCTCTTTTCAAGTTACCTATTCTCACTTTCAGTATTCTTTGATTTACGGAAGAGGGATCTTGACAGCCTTCCTGCCCTATCATTCATTGTTGCACATAGCTATAAGTTTTTGCTCCATCAAACCCCCAAGCGTCCGCCTGTTGACATATTTATCAAAATCATCCATAATGAACCGTCCCAACGAGATATAAACACAAAACAAATTCAAGTATAATAAAAATAAGGCGATATATGAGGCGCTTTATGTTTCACAAAAAATGTAAGTTATAATAATACAAATACAGAATTCAATTTCGGTGTAACAGAAAAACAGCTACCAAAACAGGTAGATATCAAATCCAAGGAATGTAATTTCCAAAGTAATTTTCAACAGCTATCATTTGGAATTTTTTGTTTTTACAAAAATGAAGTTCAATGCAAACAGTTTTCAAAGAAAGGAAAAACACAATACTAAAGATTTCGAAATAAATCCTATTATAAAGTTTTTAAGATCTTAAATGTTCTTTTGTCATCTTTCTATCTTACTTAAATTTCAAATGATTTACAAAACAAATGTACCGCCATATACAAAAAATGAATATTAAATTTACAAACAAATGAAAGCAACCAACATTTAAAAAAGAGGGTAATAAACACAAACTAGCGGAAATCTTAACTAAAGAAAAGATGAAAATAGTAGAAAAGAACACTATATATGAGCTTATTTATGAGAAGGTTTAAGAGTTTTGAAAAAGGGGGTGAAAAGAAATGAAAGATACACAGGAACCGGAACAGTGGAACGAAATCAGAACAGCAAAAGACCCAAGCCCAGCGACCTAGTGGTCACTGACCTCCCGTGAAACTGAGACTGTGAAAACAAAACACGTACAACAGATATAACGCAACACAAACAGTAAAGAAATAAAATAATAACAATCAATCATAAATGTACATTCACCCAAACGCAAAGAAAATCTCGCACACACACAGAAAAAAAAAATAATACAAAAGAAAAGAAGTTTATTTGGGCTGACGGTAATCAACTCCACCACCTACACTATTTGCTGACGGAGTGTAAGCTGATCCCCCCACACATAGGTCAAGGGAAAAATCAAAAAGAAACAATAGGAAAGGGAAAGAATGATATTTCGAGAAGGAGGACTACCGAACTCCCAACGCATCCCCCCCTCTAAACGCAGGAAGAGTTTGGGGCTACAGTACGCCTGGGAAGGGGACAAAACAAAATCTAATACACCAGGGGAAGGACCGCGACTCCTCAACGCCCTGCCCCCTTGCTGCCAGGTACGAGCAAGAGGAGGTTTGAGGCTATCGTCCTGATGGGTGAAGGGTCAAAAAGAATCCTGCCAAAAAAAAACCTAACGAGTGGCAATCCAACAGAACATTCATCCCACCCGAAACACATATAAAAAATAAAAAAAAACACCAAAAGAGCAAATATTATACACAAAAAAATAATTAACTAATTCCTTTTCTTTTTTCTTCTCCTCAAACCCTGAGGGTACAAATCAAAATCTTATTTTATTCTTTAATATTCCTTCCCTCAAAACCCCTATGAGGGTACAAATCAAAATCTTTATTCATCAGGCCCCAAGGGCACAGAATAGAATCCTTCCTCTGAAGGTACAAATAGGAAAAATCTTTCTTCTTTTTTTTTCTAGGGGTAACCAAAACACGGCAGCAACATCGGAAACTGTATGTCGGTCTCCACAGTCACACGACCTTTTGCACCGGCGCAATCAGACCAGCATTTACTCCATACCCACCTCAATCTTTCCAATCAACCCAAAATGCGCATACCGAATTTTTTTTCTTCTTGCCCCCTCTCCTTCAGGGAAAACCACTTTATACTAAATCACATCATACAATATTAAAAACAGGTTTTAAACATGTAGCTCTCTTTCCACTGAGAGGCAAACTAACTCCACTCAAGACTTCATAAGCACGACCATTCACAACAACATGGCCCACAAAATCCAGCACCAGGAAAATAAACTGAATCTTCACTCCTTGAAGCTATCCTGCATATCCGAATTAAGAACTCGCCTCCAACCTTTCATGATTCCCTGTCTCTCTCCGACATCATCTCGCCCCCACCTATTTCTCCCGATCCCTGGAGATACACTTCCGACACATCACCCTCGACTATTCCTGTCACTGAGAGAAAGTTACAACTCCTCTACCTCGTCATCTCCTTTCCCTGAGAGATACGAGTTCCCGACTCCTCTCCCTGGAGTCCTTAATTCCTGGGGCTGCCTACCGGTGTGTTCCCCACACCATGGCCATCTTCAACCACCTCACGGGGTGAAAGGTGAAGGGTGAAGGGCGAAGGGTAAAAGGTGAAGGGCTGAAACACGAATAAGGTTCGTGTAAGTAACCTGCTTCTTAATTCAACATATGAATTCTTTCTTTCTCTTTTCTTTAAGTTTTCCCCTGTAGCTTTCCCCAACTATCTATCGCTCACCTGGTAATGACTGGTCAGCAGCGAGGACCAACGTCCTGACAGGTTCGAGTCTCTAGGCCATCTGCTGGGCTAAAACTGATTCTTTCCTCCCTCCTCCTAGTGAGTGCATACTCAGTGTTTAAAACACATGACCAGCACCTTACCAACCCTTGTTAAACTATCTCTCAGTGGTCACTTTCACCCAATGACCACGTTTGTTTCTTTCATGAGTCATACTCACAATTTATTTGGGGACGCCCGCTACACTAGTCAAGCCACATAAATATTCTTCCTTTTCCGTTGTGGCATGGGGAAATGATTCATATCACTAAACTACATGTGATGGAGCGTCACATGCCTTGATGTGAGGCTACGTCACATGACACTCCCAGTGGTCACTGTGAGGCCATAGGATTGGCCCAGGCGTTTCCCGTCAATTCTGTTTAACACAGAATCATGCAGTAGTAGCACTTTGGGAAGGGCGCCCTCCTCATGGTCGCTGTCTTCTGTGTCGCCATCGCTACCACTGTCTGTGGATGATGAAGAAGATGAAGACGATGAGGATGGCGACGATACTGCTGAAAGTAAGATGTGTTGCTCTTGTAAAGGCAAGTCTTTTTCTTTCCACACCGCCTCTATCGTAGCGTTGCCAGCGGGGTCATGTCCGGTTTTTGTGGTCGCCCTGACGCTCTGGGTCTCCTCCGGAAGTGTGGGATTAGCGGTGGGGGGTGATGGTTCCTCGTGTAGTGGCGGTGTGGGGGCGGGAGAAGGGTTTGTAGAGGCAGGGGAGGGGTGGTATTTACGGGGTGAGATGGGCACTGGTCATCTTTGCCAGATGTGGGGAAGGAACGGTCTCGGTGATGTTTCCTTCCCTGCTGTCGCCAGGCCGCCATAAGCTGCCAATTTCCTCACGCCTGGCCCTCTCACACTGAAACATTTGTTCGGCCAGTGTGTTCACAGCACCCTCCAGGTTTCGAAGTGTGCTATTTGCCCGTTGTGTGAAGGCTTCGAAACTCTCTTGTGTAACTAGGCCCGGCATGAGTGGTGGTGTGTTGTCTGGCACAGCGTTGTCAGTGGCACTGGCTAATTGTGCAGCAATCTCTTCTTCTACACTTTCTGTCCCGTACACAATTTGGGCACACAGTTTGCATGTATATCTTCTCGAGCTTCGAGTGAAAATCAAATTTGGTATATAGGTAATTCTGTGCACTCCCAGCTAACTTTACGGCCACACTCCGTACATTTTAGAGAACGGCCTGTATCGTGCACACTGTCACAAACACAAGGCATTGTCATGGTGTACTCACCCTGCCCCTCATTGTATGATACTGTTTTAGGCATTGTTTGCTCTTGATCAGTCACCATGTCCTCTCCACTGAACACTGTAGGGTCGTGGTGTCCGGCCAACCTCATGGCTTCTCTGGCTTGATTTAGCATGTCGTACGCCTTGTGCACCGCTTTGGGGAAACCGGTCACCGACTTCGATGCGAGGTTCCACGAAGTGAAAATTCCAGTTTGTCGCCCCACACTGACTGCATAAAACTTTTGCTTATCTTTTTTTGCACCACGATTACCTGTCATATTCACTGGATGCAGGACACGTGAAATGTATCGGCTCTGTAGCCCGGTCGTGTGTGGTAGGTCACTTTTTCCCAAGACGTATTTACAGGAGCTGCTGCTTGGTCGCCATCTTGTGTTTGTGTGTGTGTTGTGTGTGTGGAGGTGAAGTAGTGATATAACCACCACCACCACTCCGTTCTCTGCTCTGCAACGCAAAACCAAGGGTAAACCTCCCCTTGTTCCTACTGTAAAGAAACGCACAAGGGAGATCGTGTTCGGAAGAAAGTTGGACTAGGTTCATCCAAAAAAGACAATGAGTCAGGCCCAGTGAAGATTTTCTTTCTTTTAATTTGGTCTTCGGCTTTTTGCACATAAAAGGGGCTGGTGACAATGCCCAACAAAAAGGAAATAGGGAAAAAACAAAGGTAAAGGGAAGAAGGGAGAAAATAAAGTGTAAACCTCCCCTTGTTCCCACTGTAAAGAAACGCACAAGGGGAGATCGGTTCGGGAGAAAGTTGGACTAGGTTCATCCAAAAAAGACAAATGAGTCGGGCCCAGTGAAGATTTTCTTTCTTTAATTTGGTCTACGGCTTTTTGCACATAAAAGGGGCTGTGACAATGCCCAACAAAAAGGAAATAGGGAAAAAAACAAAGTAAAGCGGAAAAGGGAAGCATAAAGGTAGAAGTAACGACAAAGGCTCTAGCAACCCTGGCCTGTAAATGAAATGCAAACGAACGTAAACCACAAAAGCATCTTACACCATTGCATAGTTCACATACATCCGAATCATTTCATAAGTCCTTCCACGTGACAGAAAAACATCATTTAGCAAAATTACGTGTAAGTGTGTGTGTGTGTGTGTGTGTGTGTGGTGTGTGGTGTGTGTGTGTGTGTGTGTGTGTGTGTGTGTGTGTGAGTCAAGATTCAAGATTCAAGATTCAATAGTTTAATGCCTTTGAAAACCGTAGCAGGTTTTATATGACACAAATAAATAGAGAAAAGATAAACGAAACCAAATGACGAAATACACATTTATGCTTGTTGTTGTATCCAAGTATCATCATGTTATATCAAGTTGTCCTTGTCATACATTTTACCTTATCGACACTTTGAAATAGCATACACATATTTGAGATCTCGCTGATAAGCATGTCATTTGATATGAAGATAGATGGCAGCGCATTTTGTATATTATATTTGTCTTTGATGTGTTCTAAAAACTGCCGCCTTATATCGTTATATTTAGTACATTTATCTAAGAAATGAATTTCGTCTTCTACTTCATATACATTCCAAACACAGTCTTCTTTCTCTTGGTGTCTTAGTGTATCTACCTTTTTCTATTTTAAGATCGTGACAAGAAATTCTTAATTTACATAGTGCTTGTTTTTGATTAAAGCTTATGAAAGTTTTGCTAAATATGGTTCCATTCTGTAATCTGTAGTAATATTGTCATAAAATTTTAGTTTTGATTCTGTTTCGATTTTTTTCTTTTCCAAAATAATACATATTCATCTTTAGTTTATTCTTCCCACATAACACAACTTGTAATATTAAAAGTATGCTGGTTATCAAACATGCTTCAATCCATTAGGCTGAGAATTTGTTTGACAAATCTAAACCAAGGTGTTTGCTGATCTCGTTGTTTAACATGTTAGTGTATATGATTTAATAAGCGAGTTGTCTCAGATTCTAAAATATGATGCCAAAACTTTATTCTGATGAATATTGTTAAGCAATTGGAAAACTTCCGAGTTCTCCATTACAGTAAGTTATAGCTTTGTGTACACACTTTGCTTGAAGACTGTGTTGAGTATGTATGGAAACATTTGAAGGCAATTAAAAA
>JAFLJL010002235.1:0-27756 GCA_018398815.1 Conus ventricosus | reverse complement strand
TGGCGGGGCGAAATAAACATTGCCCTTAAAGCTCCTTCCCGGAAAATTTGGGGTTTTTTCCCCTCTCCTTCCCACTTTTAAAAAAAATTTTTTTAAACCCACGGGGGGAAATTTTTAAAACTGCTCATTGAAAACTGAACGAGACTATACACAGAGAAACTGAAAGGAACATCTACTCTTGAAAACTAAACAGACTATCCACAGGGGAAGTAAATAAACACCTCCTTGAAGACTGAACAGATATACACATAGAAAAATTTGAAATAACATTCTCCCTTAAGATAACAAGACAAAAACCACAGGGAAACTTGAAATAAACATCTGCCCTTGAAGACAAAGGGAGACTTTACCAATGGAATGAAAAAACAAATTGCCCCTTTGAGAGGACGGGCTGAGACAGATAGGATTGAAATAACTTTTGGCTTTTGGAAGATCAAGACTTTTGCACACAGACAGACTTCACATCAAATTGCTCATTGAAGATTGAACAAGACTGAAATTTGGGGCGGGAAACAGCCCAGATACAAATAACAGAAAAAAGGTGCAAATCAATCTTTTTTAAATAAATCAATAATTTTTGGGTACAATCTAAGAATACTTTTTATTAAATAGTTTTAAACTAATACACTTCCTAAACTAGAACACACATATACTACACTACTTCACAAAACTATTTAAACTACTCATACTACGCTACAATACTACTACTAACTTACAATTTATTATTATTATTATTATTATTATTATTTTTAAATTATTTTATTATTATTTTATTTTTTGTTGGTTATTATAATTTTTATTATTATATTTTATTTACACCATCTTATCAAACTCATCCATCATCTCATTGTTATTATACATTTATTATTTTGTTGTTTGTTTTTTTTTTTTTTTTTTTTTGTTAAAATTATAGCACCTTCAAAAATTTTTATGAATGATGGGGTGTCTCTCAAGGAGAAAGAAAGAGAGAGGAGAAAGAGAGGAGAGAGAGAGGAGAGAGAGAGAGGAAAGGGGGGGGGGGGGGGGAGTGAAAAAAGACCTGGCATCAAGAGTTTTCCCGGGAAGGTGAGGCCAAAGACAGAACACAAGCGGACAACAAACATAACAACTTTTTCAGTTGCGGGAGAAACATACCCACAGGCATGATTAAAGGCGAAACAACAAAAACAAAAAAAAAAGAGAGAGAGAGAGAAAAGAAGAGGAAGAAAAGAGAGTGTCATGGACGTACCCCCACCAAGGCATGGGCTCATCACATGTTTATGTATGAACATTTCCCCCGCCACACTAAAAAAGGAAGAAAAATTTGGGGTTTTACTAGTGTCCGTCCCCAAAAAAATGTAGAATGACCATTCAAGAAAAATGGTCATTGGTGAAAGGACCACGGAGATATTTTCTAAGGGGTGGGAAGGTGCTGCATGTGTTTTGAACCGAGACACTCACCCGGGGGGCAGGAAAAATCATTTTAGCCCCGCAAAGGCCCAAGGGCTCGAACCTGTCAGGACGTGGCCTCGCTGCTGCACTTTCCCGGGGAGCCATAGAAGTTTTGGGGAAAAACAGGGGAAAACCTAAAAAAAGAAAAGAAGAATTTTATTTTTGAATGAAGAAGCGGTTCTTACACAACCTTATTCGTGTTTCCCGCCCCTTCGCCCTTCACCTTTCACCCCTGAGGTGGTTTTAAAGATGGGCCCTGGGTGGGGAACACACCGGGGTTTTTCCCCCCAAAAATAAAGACCCGGGGGGAGGGGCGGAAAATCCATCTCCCAGGGGCAGGAGAATCGAGGGGGGGAGTCGGAACTCGTCTCTCCCAGGGGAAAGGGGAAGTCGGGGGGAGGGGTTGGAAAAACTTTATCTCTCCAGTGAAGGGGAAAACGATGAGAGGGGCGGAATCATATTTCCCCGGGCGGGAGAAATCAAGGGGGGGATACATGTCTGGAGAGACGGGGGAATCAGAAGGGTGGGGCGGGCTTTAATTTGGATGACATAGCCAGGAGTAAAGAAATTTTTATTTTCCTAGCGAATTTTGGGGTAATGTAAAGTGAAGGCCAGCTTGAAAATTTTTTCTCCAGGGAAAGAAGATACCTTAACATTGTTTAATAAATTTTTTTGGGGTTATTTAGTAAAGGTTTTTTTCCCAAGAGAGGGGGGAGAAAAAAAAATTCAGTAGTGCGCCTTTGGGTTTATTTGGGAAAATTCGGGCTTTGGAGTAAATGCTGCTGAATCGCGTGTGCAAAAGTGACAGTGTACAGTTTTGACCCCGACGTAGCGCGTTTTTTTTTCCCTATAAATAAAAAAAAAAAGAAAATTTATTTTTAACCTCGGGGCCCGAAAAAAAAAAAAAGGAAGGGGTTTCCCTTGTACCCCCAAGGAAAAATATTGTTTGTCTCCTCGGGGTTTTTTAAAAAAAAAATATATATTTTCATTAAAAAGAAAAAAGATTTTGATTTGTACCCCTCAAGGGTTTTGAGGGAAAGGAAAAAAAAAGAAAGATTAATTATTTATTGGGAATTTGCCATTTTTTTCTGTTTGTGTTGTGAGTGAATGATAATTTTCAGTGCGAGTGATGACTTCTCCTCTTATTTCTGACATCTGAGTTTAGATAGTGTTTTTTTTTTGCTTGTTGGATCTCCCTATTTTGTCCTTTTTCCCCGACGTGAGCCCCACCGCTTCTCGCTACCAGTGACGGTTAGTTTCAAGAGTGGGAAGCATCCGTGAGTGCCCTTAATAGGTTTATTTTGTTTGTGTTTTTCTTTCTCTGTGCTATCGTTTTTCATTTCTAGTAGTCCCCTTATTCCCAATTTGAACCGACCGTGGTCTCCTTCAACAGTACAGAGGTAGACAAGTGCGGAAGACCTCCTCCTATAAAATGTTTCGGTTTTTCTTTTGGTGTTTGGATATTTTCTTTGAGTTTGGTTGAATGTGCATATAATTCATAGATTATATTAGCATTTTGCATTATTACTGTATGTTGTGTATATTGTGAGTGATTTGTTTTTTTCCGTCTCCATTTTCACAGGAGACAGTGACAACTAGGGTACTGTCTAGAGGGCTTCTTTTGCATTTCTTCTTGATTTCTTCTCACTGTTCTATCCCTGTGTATCCTTTCATTTCCTTTTCACACCCTTTTTCAAAAACCTCCTAACCTTCTCCTCAATAAGCACCTACTAGTTTATCTATTCAACAAATTCATCTTTAGTAGGATTTTCCGCTAGTTTGTTTCTTCCCTCTTTTAAATTGTTTGTGATTCCATTTGTTTTGTAAAATTTATATTCATTGTATCCTATAAGGCGATTCATCTGTTTTGTAAATTCATTTGAAATTAAGTAAGAAAGAAAGAACTGACAACAAGAAACACTTAGAACAAAAACTTTATAAAGAATTATTTCCAGAAAACTTTAGTATTGAGTTTTGTTCCTATTCCCTAGGAAAACAGATTAGCATTGAACATTCATTTTTTTTTAAATTCCAAATTGAATAGCAGTTTTGCAAATTACTTTTGGAAAAATACATTCCGTGGAATTCATATCTACCCTGTTTTAGTAACGGATTTTCTGTTTACACCGGAAATTGAATTCTTTATATTATATACTATAATTACGGTATTGTGAAACATACAACATCATCATATAATCGCCTTATTTTTATTCATACTTAGAAATTGTTTTGTGTTTATATTTGTTGACGGTTCATTATGGCTGATTTTGATAATTATAGTTCAACAAGCAGAACGCTGGTTTTGATGAGAGAAACTTACTAACATGTGCAACAATGCATCGATAGGGCAGACAGGTTAAGAGAGAGAGAAGAAAATAGCCTACAGAGGGAAGCTGAAAGCTGAAGAAAACTTAGACTACAGATGGAAAGTGAAGTTGAAGAAAAAAGACTACAGAGGGAACTGAAGCTGAAGAAAAAACCTACAGAGGGAAGCCTGAAGATAAAGAACGTCAATTTTAAGGTGAGGCAGTTAGAAACCTAGAGACTGATGCTGAAATTAAAAGATTACCGGCATTGAATAAACCTCCAACAGCTCCCACCAGTCGTTCCGCAAGCGCGCCTCAACCAAAAGCGGCATATATTCCAAAGTTACCGCCTTTTCGAGGAAAAACGGATGACATCGATAGTTTTTCCCTTTTTCGCTTGAAAGTCACGCAACTGGCTGTGGATGGCCAAAGGAAAAGTGACATTGTATATTGCGTCGTATGTTTAAGGGTAGCGCTTTGACACTGTACCACACACATCGCGGCGAAACAAAATTTAACTTGGGATCAGTTTTGAAAGAAAACCAGAAATTTCATGTTCTGCCTATCGTTTTCCGCGAACGTTTTCCTTACGTGCGCCTTACAAAAGGTGAATCGTTTCCGTCGTTTTTTAATCCGAATGAGTCTTGGTTTGATTCTATGGATCGATGTATCAAAACGAAACAGACATTTCAATCACTGTGAATCTCCTTCTTAGAGAACAACTTTTCCCAGAGAGTGAGCAAAGATCTGGCCACTTTCCTTAAAGAAAAGGCAATTTGAAAACGTGAGGAATGTGTCAGATAGCTGATCACGTATGTATCGCTCACCCTATAAGGGCCTTGCTAGTAAAGGAGAATTTTCCATCTTTGAGTCTCATGCGTCATGTACTATCCCATCGGGACAGGGAAGTTACAGGAAAGGAAATCTCGTGGGACATTTCTGAGTTTCTCAAGGATATACCTAACCTAGGAACGGACGGGATCTTTCCGCGGTTCGAGTGACTTTCGGCGTCAGTACCAGTACTCACCGCGCGCGCTGAAAAACCCGTATGTCTCCTCAGCAAACGTTCCAAAGGTCGTGGACAACGACCACCGCGTAGACCATTTGGCCAGTTCGTGGACAGAACCGAAGTTCACAAAATCATCAGGCGTAGGCCGATCAGACATGCGATGTTTTTTTTTGTGATTGCAAGTACCATATGAAAAAGAATTTGCCCTTTTCACCCAAATGATTTCAAAATCCCATTAGTCCGTCTACGATTGTGAAAAGGCCTTGTGTTGAACCAAACAACAATCTGGTGATGGACTGGTGTTTGAAAAACGGAGCCATCAACGGATTTGCAGCTTTCGGTTTTGGCGCGACACTGGGGGCACCACCGCTGGTGTACGAAATCATTTCGTGCTTCAAACCAGTATCTCACACTGTCCAAAACTTAGTCGTTAGAGCAAGATTGAAACGTTTCCGCTGGCGAAAATTTCGGTCGCTACCCCGTACTACTTAAAGCTACACCGGATTACTATACCGCCTGTTGTATCGATAACCCCAGTCTGGCGACTTTATCTTGGCAATTTGCCAGGTTCGCTACAGTAACATGGTGGTGCTGGAGGATCGTTCATTCCTTGTCTTGGTGAGTACCAGATCAGACATACATCGAGCAGGGAAAGCTAAAAAGCCGCTAAAAGTCTCAAAACAGGATGAACTCCAGATACCCCAGAATGAATCTAAGAGAAAATCATGTAAAAGGAACGAGACGCTGACGGACCATACTTTCTACTGCTAAACAGACGTCACTTCTGACATACCAATGGACAAACCAACGTACCTGCTGGACTCTGACATTCTCTAAACAGGTAACCTGACAGGACAAGCAAACAAGTTTGACGTTCCAAGGCCACTTATAGAGACAGTACTAACACACGGCTCATGATGCATTGTTTCGCTGTTTCATTGTGGAAATCAAAAGAACATAAAAAGAGATTTTAATCTTTTTATTGGCCATGTTCACAAAGGAAGATACTGACATGTTGTACTGCCATGCTCATGTGACTTCTGCCAAAAGACATCTCAGACTCGAGATGAAGGCTATAGTCCTGCAATGTGATGGGCAAACCTGTTGCACAAATTGCCTCTCATGTTTCCGAGTAGCGCTCATGAGCGATTGTGTCAAGGTGGCTATATGAATCTTTGGGATTGGGGCCCCTGGATCAAGCTCACTGTTGGGCATCCTTCCCTAGGATGAGATAGTTGTATTCGCCATATCTTAACTTTTGTTGGATACAGCGACAAGAATCCATAAGCGAATCCCCTGAAGAAAATGGATACAGTGTCTGTCGCTGAAGTGTCCCTACTGCGAATTTTTTCCCAGAGTGGGTCTTCCAGAAGAAATTCTCTCGGATTGTGGAACGCAATTCAGTTCCGATCTCAATGAAAGAAATTTACACGACTGTTGTCAATCTCTTCCATTCAACTACGCCATATCCTCCCCAATCGAATGGCATGGTTAACGTTTCAAATGAACTTAAAGTCCATGATAGAGAAAGGTTTTCAAGGCAGGAACCCATGATTGGGACGTTTCATACCGGCATTTGCTTTCGCATACAGGGCAATCCGAACGAAACGCTGGGATACTCACCAACGAGCTTCTATCGGACAATCACAAGGGTCCTTTGGATCTACTGAAGACCCCAGGGACGAAAAGACGACATACTGACCGTTCAAAACTGTTTACCCATAACGTTTATGGAACGGCATAATCGATAGGAAGGATGCAAGAAAGCTAGCTCAACAGTCACTGGACGAAAAACAGATGGTAACCCAAGGTCCTTTTGCAACAGAAAAGCCAAGGCACGTTCCTTCAGTGTAGGGGAGAAAGTCCTTTGTACTACTCACTGATGAACATAACAGCTTCGTGTTATGTGGAAGGGTCCTTTTCAGGTGTCGAAAAACTTTCATGCGTTAATAAAATCTCAAATTGGCAAACACGGAGAAGGTTTCCATGTGAACATGTAGAAGAAGTATGTGAACGTACAAATGTGACAGCAACCAGTCAGTTGATGGATATGATCCTATGTCAGAAACTGATGTCAACAATACAATATTAACAGTGATGAATTTTGTACCCAATGTAACGTGACAGGACCGATCAAAGTTGTGAAAACAGCAAATGTAGGATTTTTAACACTACCATAGCAGATGATGTATGTACCCCTTCCTACTTCTTCTATCAAAGTAAACCTATGATGATGTGGTTCAGTCGAATGATTTATCTGTCAAGACAACCAGAACAGCTCAAAAGAAATTATGAAAGACTTACAGGATGTGTTACAGATACCCCAGGTTACGATGACTGGTATTGAACCCAAAGTATTCATTAACTACTGAAATACCCGTCGCACCAGACCATGACCCCCTTTCCGTTATTGCAAAAAAAGAGGTTGTCGAGAGAGCGAAACAAAGTAAAGCTGGATTTAAAGGTCAGAGCACCTTCCTACATACTCGTACAGCTCACCAGTTTGAGTTATTGGTGGACAAACTCTGGCTCGTGCGTTTACTGCATCGATAACAGGAAATAAAATAAGATCACTGTGTTCGAGCCGAGCCCCTCCCAGACTTGAAGAACTTCTGTGTCAGCTCTCGGAAGGAAAGTATTTTGTGAAAGTAAGACTTGACTAAATGTATACAGGCAGATACCAATGGCTGAAGCAGACAAGGAAAAGACAGCTTTCAACACCTTTTGGTCTTTCCAATGACGAAAATGCCCATTTCGTTTGCAAAATGCGCCCAGCTTCTTTTTGTCACAAATGATGCTTAGCCCTGAAACTCCATGAATGAGGTGCAGTCAGTTTTTTTTGACGAGAATTTGTTGGCTGCAAAGCATGGAGTGACCTCCTTTCTATCCAACTTACGAGCAGTTTATCCAGACTCCGAGTTTTGTTTGACTGCTAGACCAATCCAAAAATTCGTGCAGGTTTATTCAAACTCTCGAGTTTTTGAGGTCACCACAATTTCCAGGTGGGAAAAATGATGCCAGAAGGAAAGAAAGTGAACAGATTTATATCTTTACTTAAACCCACTACAAAGCAACAGAATCAGGACACTACAACGGATTGTTGTCTTACTATAGAACGAGATGTACCCCACATTGCGTCCTAGCCGGCCCCTTGACTGAACTGACGAAGGGACGAAGAACAAAAAGTATTGTGTGTCTGATGAGTGCCCAGAAGGCTTTGGATTGTGTTCAGAACACACTGCACTCTAGGGGCAATTTCCTGTTCTTTGTACCCTCCGCCTCACAGAAGACTTTTATTTTGAGAACCGATGCCAGTTCCAAAAATGGGACGGTACTGTTGCAGGAAAAAGGTGCTTTGTTACATCCCGTGCAATACTCCGTAAAAAGTACTCAAGAACACAGGAGAAATACTCCACTAATGAGAGAGAGTCTTGGCTATTGTATGGTCATGTTGAGAAGTTCGCCAGTTTCTTGACTGGAAGGAAAGTTTCAGTACAGACAGACCATAGGCCATTGAAGATCTTTCAATCGTCAAAAACCTAGAACAGCATATTGTTAAGGTGGTCATTTGCATTGCATGGAATACATTTACTATTGAACCAGTGCCTGGAACACAAAATTTCATGGGCCGAAATTATTGTCACGTGAATGAATATCATGACAAATGTAATGACTGCTTCAAGGGAAAAGACTATTCCTGTATTTTGCGCTTCGTTAATGATACGTTGCTCAGCATTTGCAGTGCAAATGTATGCTACTGCCTATTTACATCCAGTGACCTTTATGCTTAATTTTTGCTTGTTGAAGTGACTATATGTTTTACAAGTCAAAAACTTACTTGATGTTGATGTATTACAACTCTATTCTTTGCTTTAAATCTTTCGTAAAACATGAAAAAATCATGTACTATTAATGTCAAACTTGCGTGTGAAGATGAATATATATGTATGTGTCATAGCAAAATACCTCATTAGAAATAATATACACATTTTTGATTGTTCAGTGAGACAACACCTATTGTTTTCATTAGTTCATTGTCAACAATGGAAAAACATGTTTCACTTTTCATGGACTAATAACATTACTTGTGGGGAAAAAACTATCTTTAAAATATGTTTTTATTTTGTTTAAATGTCTATTGAGACCCAAAATATTACACTTAGTACTATTTCCTCAATTTCATGAGGGTTTTGTAACATCTGAATGTGAGACAAAGATCACGGGAAAATATGTGCAACACATCTAAATATCTGAAACACAAATTGTACTTAGATTGTTAATATCCCTAATTGTATTATCCATTTAATTTTGAAATGTATTTAGTGAAAGTTTTGAACATTATTAAATTTTTTTAGAAAGACTGAAAGTTTGAAATATGCAATTTATGGTGATCACGAAGAATAGATTCTATACTTGATTAATAAAATGGTGAATCATTTGTGATGGATACACATTTAGAGAAATTCATGGCTGAAAGATTTGTTTTCAGTGAAGTTGTATATCCATAAAAACAAAATTTCTAGAGAAATTATATATTTCACCCCAGGAAGGGGGTGTCATGTGACGAAGCCTCACATCAAGGCATGATACCGCCTCCATCACATGTATTTGTTAAAATAATCATTTCCCCATTCCACAACAAAAAAGGACGAATAAACATGTGGCTTAGACTAGTGTAACGGGCGTCCCCCCAATAATTGTGAGAATGAACTCATCTCAAGCACGAAGGTGTCAATGGAGAAAGTGCCCACTGAGAGATAGTTTACTAAGGGCGGTAAGGTGCATGGCCAAGAGTTTTGAACACTGAGTAATGCACTCAACCAGAGGAGGAGGAGGAAAGAATCAGTTGAGCCCAGCAGATGGCCTCGAGACTCGCACCTTTCCAGAGCGCCTTGGTCCACGCTGCTGACCACTCTAACCAGAGAGCAAAGATCGTAGGGGACAGGGACACCAGTGGTCAAACGCTAAAAAAAGAGACAGACATAATTCATCGTGATTGAATGAAGAAGCAGTTACTACTATACAACACGAACCTAACGTGTTTCAGGCCTTCGCCCAGTCACCAATTCACCCCGTGCGGTGGTTAAAATGGCCATGGTGTGGAACACAGCCCGGTAGTTTCAGCCCCAACTAATAAAGACTTCCAGGAGAGGATTCGAACTCGTCATCTCTCCCGGACTAGGAGAAGTCGAGGAGAGGAGTCGGAACTCGTCAACTCTCCAATGGATAGGAGATGTCGATGGAGAGGCGAAGGAACTCTTTTACAACTCTCCATTGACATGGAGAAGTCGATTGTAGAGGCGACGGAATACATATCACCAGGAACGGGAGAAATCATCGGGGGTTGACACATGTCCCTGAGAGAGACAGGGAATCAGGAAAGGATGGAGCGAGTACTTAATTCGGATGCAGCATAAGCAATCAAGGATGAAAGAAATTATTTATTTTCCAAGTCAGAAATTTTGGGCTAATTTAATGTGAAAGGCCATGCCTGTGAATGAAATAATATTATCACTCAGTGTCAAGAGAGAATAACACGAATAAAATCTGTATATAAATTGTTTTGAAAAGAGATTTAGTTAAGATGTTGTCCACACCCGAATGAGCGGGGGAGAAGACAAAACAATCGGAAGTGCGCCTTTTGATTGATTGGCAAAGATTGCGTGTGTCGTATGTATACATGCAGTCATGAATGCCGCGAGTCAAGAGAGTGACAGTGTGACTAGAGAGTAGAGAGACGTGTGTGGGGTAGGGTCCTTGTTTTGTTTTGTTTATTTCTTCTTTCCTTGTGAAGTGGGTCAAGAGGTGAATCTAGTCCATTGTCTGAACCTACCCGACGTGTGAAGGATCGCCTTTCCGTGCATTCCCGAGCTCTCAGAGGGCCAGAGAGTCTGGACAGTGATGACGACAAAACTGTCTCGTGAAGATCGCCATTCCGTGCATCCCGTGCACTGAGGTCATAGAGCTGGGACAGTGATGACAACTAAAACTGTCTATTTGAAGGATCGCCTGTACCGTGCATGCCCGCCATCTGAGGTCCAGAGAGGCTGGACAGTGATGACAACAAAAACTGTCTTGTGAAGGATCGCCTGTTCCCTGCATCCCGTCTGTTAGGCCTCTAGAGTGCTGGGACAGTGAAGACAAAAAACAGTCTTCCGAACAAAACCTCTGTAAACAGGGGGGCCGGAATGATCGGCTGTCGATTAATGCCCCTGAGGCGTGTAAACAATGAGACAGCCTAGCTATAACAACGACAACAACACATCATCATCACCATCATCATCATCATTATCATCATCATCAGCAGCAGCAGCAGGAACAATAACAACAATAACAACAGTAACAGCTACAACAATTACTGCTACTGCTGCTGCTGCTGCTGCTGCCACTAATCTACTACCAATTGTTGTTGTTGTTGTTGTTGTTGTTCTACTTCTGCTTCTTCTTTCTCTTCCTCTCCTCCTCCTCCTCCTTCTCTTCTTCTTCTTCTTCTTCTTCTTCTTCTCTCTTCTTCTCATCATCGTCATTACAATGATCATCAATATTTTCAGCATCCCATCATCATCATCATCATCATCATCATCATCACGATCGTTATGGTTATTGTTACTGCTATTGTTGTTGTTGTTATTATTTATTATTATTATCAATATTATTATAATTGCTATTATTATCATTATCATTGTTACTATTATCATTATTGTTATTAGTCTTAGTATTTTTCATTATCGTTGTTATTATTGTAACATGTGTGTGTGTGTGTGTCTCTCTCTCTCTCTCTCTCTCTCTCTCTCTCTCTCTCTCTCTCTCTCACCACACACACACACACCACACACACACACACACACACACACACACACACACACGCATACACTCGCGTACACGCACGCGCGCACACACACGCACACAAAACACATACACACACACATACACACAAACACACACACACACACACACACACACACACACACACACACACACACACACACACACACACACACACATGCAGTCAGTTGTGAATACTATTCGCCAGTACACATGCCTTAGCATACTCTGGCCCAAGCTACAACCATGTGATTTGCAGCTCAGTCATGTAGCCCACTGAATGAATTGTTTTTACCAGATACATAACCTGATGTTTGTAAGGAAAGGTCGCAGATTAAAGATTTCAATAGAAGACAGTGTATGCCTGGTCTCTATGTTCGGTATCATCGATATGTTGTAACTTTCTCCCTGGCTACATCTACATGGTGTCAGAGAGGAAACGAACCGCAGCTTGCAGTGAAAAATGGCTTCATCTCTACAGAATCCAAGCCTGAATTGGGACTCGAAAAATCTTCAAGAAGAATGGCTGAAATTCAAGCAGCATGTGAACCAAATGTTTGCCAGACCGCTGCACAAGACTTAAGAAGCTGAACGATGCGCATACCTGCTCATTTGGTCAGGAGAAAAGGGAAGAGAAATCTTCAACACATGGAATCTGTCATCTGAAGATAGCAACAGGTTAGAGGTGTTGTGCAAGAACTTTGAGAAGCATACCACCCTAGGAAAAACTCCCTGTTCGCACGATATTTGTTTCTGTACAGAAAACAACAAGAAGGGGAACATTTTGAGAAATTCCTCACCGACATCCGCACCCTCGTCAAGGACTGTGCATACAAAGACGCTGAGGAAATGGTGCGCGACCGCATTGTATGTGGGATCATATCACAAGAGACCGAGAAAAGCTGCTGCAGGCTGGAGACCAGCTTACCATGGATAGAGCCATCGAGATTGTCGTGACGCATGAAGCAACAAAGCAGCAACTGGAGGCCATGCAGAAAGAAGAGGCGGTAGACGTCATCAAGAAGAGACGCATGGAGTCCAGCAGTAAAGACCGACGGCCACACCAAAGCAGTGACACATATGACTGCAATAACTGTGGACAGAGACACGGCAAGAGGGCATGCCCAGCCTACGGCAAGCAATGCCGGGAGTGTGGCAAACAGAACCATTTCTCCAAGGTGTGTTGCTCCAAATGCAAGCGAGCCGTCCACCAGGTGGAGAAAATGGAGGAAGAAGACGACCTCAATTCATCCCTCAACGTCGACGTCATCTCCGCCGGCAGAGACCATCCCGACACCGCATACGTCAACGTCCGCATGGAGACGGGTGACGTTCTGCGCTTCAAGGTCGACACAGGTGCGCAGGCGAACGTAATTCCCTGTCAGATCTACAAAAAGATGACTGCGCCGCCACCACTCCAGCCTGGTAAAGTCGGCCTGTACGGGTACGCTGGCCAGCGCATCAATATCAAAGGCATCACAACAATGAAATGCTCCTACAAGGTTCAGAACTACCAAGGCACGTTCTACGTGGCTGAGACGCAGGCCACTCGCAGCCAGTGTTGGGGTTCCAGGCGTCGCTGCAGCTACAGATCATCAAGATGGTGCTGACAGTGGCCCATCCAGAACTGGCAAAGGAGAGCGTACTTCACGAATATAATCACTTGTTCGATGACGACCTGGGCAGCCTGGAGGATGAAGTAAACATCCACCTGCGAGAGGACAGCACATCCGTAGTCACGCGCCCAGACGTGTGCCGCACGCACGCAAAGAACGCCTGAAGAAGGAGCTGGACGCCATGGAAGCTGCAGGGGTCATCGCCAAGGTCACACGCCCGACTGACTGGGTAAATTCGCTGGTGGTGGTGGAAAAGACCAACGGGAAGCATCGCATCTGCCTGGACCCAAAAGACTTGAACCTGGCAATAAAGCGGCCACACTACGCCACGCCAACCCTAGAAGATGCACTAGCCAAGATTCCAGGAGCAAAATACTTCTGTAAACTAGACGCCAAAAGTGGCCACTGGCAAATGACGCTGTCCAGCAAGGCGTCTTTTATTACCACTTTCCAACTCGCCCTTTGCAGGTACCGCTTCCTATGCATGCCTTTTCGGCCTGGTGAGCGCCCAAGATGAATTCCAATGAAAATGACGAGTTTTTGAAGGGGCGTGGCCGGGTGTTGTGACACTGGTGGACGACGCTGCTCTTGACTGGGGAGAACAAGTAAGTAGCACACCACAACCTCAAAGTCACACTGGACAGACCCACAGAAGCGGCACATCAACTTAACTCCAGATAAAGCTTGCATCGGCGTACAAGAATTAGACTACTCTGCCACATTATCTCCTCTGAAGTGATCAAAGCCGACCCCGCTAAAAAAAAGTGAAGCTGTGCAAGACATGAAACCGCCAACGGACCGCTAAGAGCTGGAGACAATGCTGGGCATGGTGACGTACCTGTTCATAGTCCGCGTCGCCCCCGCCTCACCTTGCCGGAAACAACTAAGCCGCTACGTGATTCTGCAGAAGAATCGTAAATGATTTCGTGTGGAAACGCCCCAGCAGACCGCATGGGAACCCCCCTCACATCAAGTCCCACGCTGGCCGGCCATCCTGTGCTCGCCATCTACTACTCCAGCCAAAGAAGAACACCCTGCAATGGACGCTAGCATACACGGCGGCTGGGTTCAGGCCAACTTCCAGGACAACAAGCCCATCCGCCTACACCTCCAAGTCTTTAAACAAAAGACAGAAGAAAAACTATGCACACATAGAAAAAGAACTGTAAGGCATCGTCTTCGATGCGAGAGATTTCACCAGTACATATACGGCCAGCGTGAGGTCCTTGTCCAATCCGAACCACAAACCTCTAGAGACAATTGTGAAAAACCCCTGGCATCAGCACCCCCCCACCCCCCCAAGTCTCAGAGTATGCTCCATCGCCTTCAAAAGTACAACATCAAAGTTGTTTCACGTACCAGGCAAGCAATCCCCTTGCTGACACCTTGTCTCGCAGGTCACTACAGCCTGAGCCCCTGGACACGTTTAAGGACCTGGATGTGTCAGATCCATTCACCATACATAACCTGCCCGTCAGTGACGAAAAGATGGATCTCATACAGAAAAGACCGACTAACTACGGACCCGAACCTCAGCGAGGTGCTGACCATACATCCGCGACGGCTGGCCTGACTCCGCCAGCATTGCCACAAAAGCGCGGAAGATTTCCTGGAACTTTAGGGTACGAACTCCACCTCTCACTCATAAAGGGTGTCCCTCTTCAAGGGAGATCGAAATCTTCGAACCCGCGATGCTCCAGCCTAAATTGTAGACCAAGATTCACGCCACCAACATGGGCAAGGAAAGTGCCTTCCAGCGCGCACGCCAGCTGCTGTTCTGGGCCCAGGAGGCAGTGGACAATCGAACGCATACTGATGCAATATGCGCCGTCTGCAACGAGAGGTGGCCGTACCAACGACCAAAGAGCCTATGCTACCTCACTAGATACCATCACGCGCATGGCAGAGGGTGGCGGTGGACCTGTTTTGCTGGACAAAAAAAGACTATCTGGTAACCGTAGATTACTACAGCCGCTTCTGTCGAGCTCGATGAGCTGACCAACTACAACAACTGCGGCTGTGGTCATAAAGCCTGAAGGCTCACTTCGCAAGGTAACGGCATCCCAGATGACTTCCTAATCGACAACGGGCCCCAGTTACTCTTCGGAATGAATTTGCTTCATCACCCCGAGACTGGGATATACAACACGTGACAGCCAGACCGCCGCTATCTCATGCTAATGGCCTGGCAAAAAATATGTGCAAGTGCAAAGAACATCCTGAAAGGCCAAGCTGGCAAAGGGTCCGCGCTGCACAGCATCCTTGAGTACCGCAACACACCCCTGTGTATGGCCTGGCATCCCAGGCACAGCTGCTGCAGAGATCGACAACTGCGTTCTGTGCTGCCCGACACCCACTGCCAGCTACAGCCCCGGGTCGTCGACCCGTCAGACTGTGGTGGGCTTTCGGCGCCGCAGTGCCAGGCCAGCCAAAACAACTACTACGCCCATGGCAGCCGGCCCGCCTCCCCCCGCCTTCCAGCCCGGAGCTTAAGTGTACGTGCATCTGTCCCTCTCCTGAGACTGCTGGCAGCCCGCCAGAAACCACCGCGCAGGCAAGCAACCGCGATCATACCATCTGAAAGACAGAAGACGGCAACACCTACCGTCGCAAAACCGGCGTCAATCAGAAAAACAGCCACGGCAGACTCAAACGCTGCCACAAATCCCTTTACCACAGTAGCTGTGCCTTCAACCACTGCCATGACCTCGGCAATGCCCGGACGCCCTAAAGAATGAAAATATGTTCGATCAAGACCACCCAGGTTTATTTTGCAACGAAAACCCCCCATTACCACATCTAAATCACGTCCATCTCAAGTCACTTTTGGCCAAAATTAACACCTGTTTTTACAAACAAAATTAACAACTCAAAACCTCTTAAAAACGACGTACTTAGCGCATTTAAAAGTAAACAATGTGGGCAAACGTTCTAGGATAAGATTAGGGTGATCGTGAACCGTAAAAATAACAATCACACCTGGACATAAAAATTCTAATGTTTAATTCGCTATAACTACTTCCAACACTATTAATACGCCCCGCGGGACTGAGTTCCTCCCACTATTCTAATATTATCTTCTACTTCTATCTCTATTAACCAAATCAGTGACCTAAGAGTGATAATCGTTGTCGGCTTCCATCTTGAATAGAGGTATTTTTACAATCAATGAATTTAAAGAACCCTCAATTAATTCTTTAAATTCACCACCGTCCCCGGGCCAAACCTGTAGAACAGATAATCGCAAACCCTGCATTAATTGACGGAAGTGCTTCGGTAGAATTGTACATGGATAGCCAATAACAAATTAACATCTGTTTTAACTTGTTGTAAATGGAACATAACAAATTTGTATTTACGAGAAAATCAGAAGGTTTATTTACCTACAAATTGATTAAACATCTACTCTTGTACTAAATCTAATAAGTCTAACACTATTGTGGAAGCCCAATATTTTAGCCAGGCCTTAGGAAAAGTGACTCTCTTCTTTCTTCCTGTGGGAAATGTAAAGTAATTCTGAGGTAAGCTGTCTTTGATTGTTAGCAAAATACTAATTCGCTAAGTGCTTTTTTTAAAGAACAAAAATTGTAAAAACATTCCTGGAAATTTTAAGCATGACGTGCTTGACCGCCTTGTCGTTACTATATTGATCCAGTTATTTGAGTCCCTTCAGATATGTTAACCCACTTAACTTTAAAACCAATTTCTTTAAGGGCAATCCTACAACTCCCGCGCCAATTGACAATTGGATACGTTAAGAACACACGCTCGTTTTGCTTGGTTATATAGATGTACATCTTTTTTTATAACTATTTTAAAAACTAATTTAAAAAACTAATTTAAAAAATGGTAGCTTTTCAATATATTGAACATGTTACTTACAATGTAGGAGCGTTTTATAACCCCAAATCTTTAGACTTCAGTTTACTAACCATTGCCGTAGATGGATCATATGGCTTCCAAGTTAGACTTGTAAATCCACTAACAAAAATATTTAAACCCGCCAATAAAGAGCGACAGAGTGCCATCAGCATGGGCATCCCCCCCTATGGCTTTTTTTCAGAATCAGTTAAATTTTGCCATTTACTGCGCAACCACAGGCTGCGGTGTTTCATATGCAGACCATTTAAACCACCCTAATCTTTTAGTAAGGTCAGTATATAACTTCATGTTTACTACCAGTACAGGCGAATACTAACCGAACTGCAAGTGCCCCCCCCAACGACAACGCGTTTTATCCCTTCAACAGCCCAATGAACAATAATGCATATGAAAGAATCTGCAACGAATTAACATTGATCCTTCAACTGATTTTAGACAAAAGTTAGACCGCAATCATGGGTTAGGCACATTGTATTTGTGGGGCGCAAAAAGAGAATATAATTATGACTTAACTGGGCCCAGCCACACCCCCTTCCAATCAAACGCACAAGTTCGATTGGGGTCCATAGAACAAAAACACCCTAATGCTTGGACAACATTTATTTAGATAAAAGTAAAGGCCTAACAATGCCAGGAGTGCAAAGGCTTAATGACTCCATAAGGACATACGTTTGGTGTCTATTAGGAGCACAAGCACAGACCAAGTCTAGCATAGTAGATCAATCTACAGGCTTTGATGCCAGAAAACAATTTCTAGTTAATTTAGAAGATACTATTAACTCAGCTGTTGATTTGCCTGCCAGCATACAAAGGTATCAAGACGTTCTTGCACATGCTAGGTCAAAGGTTGACTTTGTTGTGGCCATGGATTATACATGCTACCCTTGACCTTAGACTGCAGATTGGCATGATACAGAATTATAACAATGAAATCCTCATAGCTGGAGACGAAACCAAGACTTAGGGCACAATAAAATACTTAAACACAAGGCCCGCTCCATCCATTTTAAAGAAAGTACCTAGCCCTGAGAAGACGATCCGGTTATAAGCGCCCCACAGCCAGAAGCAGCCCACAGCCAGAAAGCGTTCCCACAACCAGAAAGCGCGCCAGCTGTTGATCTGCCTCTCACTGACAGTCATACTAGCGAAAAGACAGCCCTTGTTGTATTTTTAACTTTTACTGGGTTAGCTATACTTTATTTCACTAAAAATTAATCCAGCAGCTAAACTCCTAACGTCCACAGATGGTCGGCCATGTAACCAGCTACTTACCTATAGTAGACAAAACCCCAAATAACAACACTACCTATTATGCCAGGCAGAGCATCAAGCGCTTTGGCAGCTAACTTCTTTATTAAGTTTGCTAGATGATGCAGAGTGTTTTCTAATCCAACTTTTACCAGGCTGATGCGTGGAGGATTAGCTGGCCCTGTGGCGCAATACCTGTTAAGCATAAAACGAGTGTAGAGTAGCATTAACCCACGGCAATGTTAAATAACTAACTATTGTATCCCTGTTCCCTGACAGAGGGTCCTTATTTCTTTCTGCTAGCGGAAGTGTTTTCATAAAGTATGATAGGTTTATAGTTTCTCGTATTCCTGCTGTTTGCGCTGCTAGCTGAGCTATGTTAGTAGACTGATTACTAACATGGGCTTTCACCTTAGCAACAGTTAAATTTGTTTTTTATGCTGTATTCTAGCCTTTCACTTCCCACCATAACATTTGTTATCATCGGCAAGCAGCGGTTTATTTTTTTCTTCTTATACCTTGTTCTTCTTAGGCTCGTCAAGTTTTCCTAGATTTGCGATAGTGCCCTCCCTTACAGTTGCTAGAGCGTCCTTAAGGCCCTCAATTCGCGCCTAGCCTTATCGTTTTCACTCTAAGACAACTCAATTTCGACGCGCAAGTGGGGCAAGAATCCGTCAATTGTGCTATGTTTTTTTCTGACTGTCTCCTAACTTAAACTAGTTTCAATTTCTGCTTTTAGTTCATTTGCTGTTTGATTTTATTTCTTGAAGAGGTATGCTTTTGTATTTTTAGATTGTGTTGGCAAATTCTTTGCCCCAAGTTCTGTAAACGACTTATGCTTGCGCTCTAAGCTTCTAAAAGGTTTAGATTGTTCTGACTCTAGCAATAGAGGAGTTTTCCGCCTTATTGTGATTAGTTAAAATACCTGCCTGGGTTTTGCATTGATAGTAGGCATTTACAAGAACATCATGCTACCGGTTTTTTATATACTAATGCCCCGCCAGTCGTTCCTCAAAATCGTTACGGGATCAAATCATTCTGGTCAGATCTTCGCCCTATGCTTCTATAGAAATGATTGAATTCGCTGTCGCAGTAGTTCTTGACGTTGTTAGGGATTAAGAACACCGCTCCTTCAAGGCTCTTCTTGCAAAATGAAGCGGCCAGTACTGTTTCATCTTCTTCTTCAATAGGAATCAATCGGGTCAAATCGTCATCCATATTTTATTTTAAATTTTTTTTGTTTTATTAAATAAAATGAACTCATACGGTTGTGACCTCGTTCCATACAGAAAAGAGAAGGAAACGCTGTGGCGTAAAATGGTATAGGCGTGACTGTAATTAGTGTAAAGTACTCCTTCGAACAGTTTTCAGTGGACAAGATTAATAGTTAAGTTCCCTGTGCTTGGCGCTGACGATGTTATAATGCCAGGCACAACTGCTAAACTATCATTCAAAATAGATATTACATCGACAGATCCTAGATGCTATCTGTTGTTGCTTAATTGGGCAGGCTAATCGTTAAACACTTTTCGTCTCTTCAAATTTCTAATTTCCCCTCTAACCCCTTCCCCCACCTACCTCGACCGGCTCGCGGCAGCTCGCAGATCTCTCATCCCCCCCCCCCTCACCTGTGCTCAATACACGCTTGAGTCCCTAAGAAAAATCTAATTGCTATTGCTTTTATCCGCGACCGCCCCTTCTCATTTAGATGCAACACACACACCCAACTATCGCAACCAACTTCACATATATGTTACTAAGAACGAATATAGAAGCATATTCACACGCCGGAACCTCGCCACTCGTCTGACACCAATACGCTGCATACCTCCTACAGACACTACTAGTCCAGACTCCATCACTCCTCTCCACTAGCGCAACACACCCTCCCACCCATATCCCACCCCCGCCCGCCCCCATCCCCACCCAGAGGTACTTCTGTCATATCAACACGACGCACGATTGTAGCGAACGACCTCGATTCTCCGCTCACTCCCGCACGTCCCCTAGCCCTACCCCCCCCCCCCTGCCCCCCCTCGTCCACCCGCTGAGTGATATAAATCTCTGTCCTACTGTAAGTACAGATTTTTCTTTTAGTCTCGCCACGCGTTGGTATCTAATGAACAATTTGCCAATATAGTCTGTCATAATCCACACCACCACCCCTCCCTCGCATACCATCTTCGGTGATCTGGTTTGTGGTTCTTATGTGTTTGCAGTTAAAGGACACAGTGTACTGTATGCCCAAATTTACATTAATAACATCATATACAACATCCACCACCAAAGACGCCCATCCAACAAGAACCCCACACCCCCCCACCCACCACACCCCACAAACACAATACCCCCCATCTCAACCCCACCCCTCGACCCCTCCCCCCCTCCCCTATCCAATGACCCCCCTAGTCCCCCCCCCCCCCCACCCCCCCTCCCATCCCCCACCCCTCCCCCCCCCCCCCCCCCCCTCCCCCCCTCTCTCTCTGGTCATGAATCTATCCTGTAATTCCTTAGTGATTGATTTATGTCGTTCTATATGAAGATTCCTGCATGCTAAATACGCAGGGCTTAGTGACATTTCCTCTTGAGTTTGCATGTTGTTACTAACACCGGGACTGGACAGAACAATGCATAACCACCCGTATAAAAGTTAAAACGGGTTTTTATTTTTTATGAAAACGTTATAACGCCATTACAGAAATAGTAACAAGCGAGGACACCTCTCTGGAACATACATCTAAATCAGGCTCTGAAGTTATAAAAGGAATTTTGTTCTTATTTACTAAGTACCTACTCTTTTCAGAGAGGAATCAGAAGGTGTTTTATAATCAAATAATGGGAAGGTTGGAATGCGCAATAAATGGCAAGTATGATAAGTTGTTTTCAGGGCGCGGAGACTTTTACCTCACCAACACTTTGATGAAATAAGAAAGTAGTTCGCTGGAGGCGCAGGCAAACGCGGAATCTGAAGTTGATCGTGTATGTAAAAAACTTCGCCTTTATGATATGTAAGACTAAAGACTACTTAATATCCAATTATAACCGGGCCTGTGGCCTGGATTTTATAGATCTTCATTTGACAAAAAGATTTGTTTGGAAGTGGAGAAAGGATAGGGCAAGTTGGTATAAAAATAAATATTCACAAGAAAGCAGACGGAGCGCCTCCATGAAAAATTGCACATCTTTTATGGTTTGTGATGCCTCAGTGTAACATTGAGAAAACAGACTAAAAGATAAGGCCTTTTAAAATGCAGAAGAAAATTTCTAATAAAAAACAGATGGATAGTTTGAAGTCGTTCTGCCAAAAGATCCGCACTGTTCTCTTATCTGCGGGATTACTGGGGCTGTGCGGAAAAGGAAACTGTCTTCGAACTTGATTTGTTAAAACAATATACAGGTTTCTTTACGAGCCATTGTTATATTCTGCACAACCATTAAGCACAACAAGTCATTACAAAAGAAAGGGAAGTTTAGTTGGACAGACGATAATATATTTTTAGTTGATCCTAGGACAAACTGAGCGACTGTTTAGATACATTACTATAGACTATTTGAGGGAACTGAAACACTATTTTTATTGATGACTGTTCAGCCTGTACGTGACATTAGTTAAAAAAAGAAAATAGCTATGTCTAAGCTGCCTTTTAGTGGCCGCCAATGCCTTAGTTTCTGTGTGGCTCTTAACTCAAAAATTACATTGCCGTCTTAAAAGACTTTTGATCGCAGTTAAAATCGGTTGTATTATTTTACACTAAGGACAAAGATAGTTTTGGGAAGAATTGTTTAAGTGAAAAACTATATTATAGGGACAAAGTTGAGCTAAAAAAAATAAAAAAGAGAGTATAGGGGGGGGGAAACATCTAAGCACGCTAAGCTATGCTTACGGACTGACCCTCCAGTTCAAATACGTTTGTTTATTGTAGAGATTATTTATTATGGTTGTTATACAATTTGTTTATTATAATTTGTTTATTATAATAAGAATGTCTCGAGGGGGCCAGAACACAAAGCGGAGCTAGCCTCTAAATGCACTGCTGGTAGAGCCCTAAAGCCTAGGAGACACAACTGAGGTTTGATCTAGTGAGTGCCAGAAAAAAAAAAGGGTTTATGGATTTGGTACACAGATGCGGGGTTTACAAACGAACAGAAATTGGCAAAGACAAAAAACGGCAGCAATATCCAACCTAGAACAGATTTAAGAAATTTAAGGGCCAAACGATTATGCATACATGAATTACAAAATTCATAAAAAATAAGTGTGTAATGTTTGGGCGTTTTGCTTCCTGAAATTGACTGGTATTTTATGTTTGAACTACGAAGCCCTAATGTATATATGATAAGAAAAACAATTTTTGATATGGCATTGGAATGCAGGGCTCATTCTTGTTAGCCTAGTTCCAGGAAACTCAACAGAAAAAAAAGATTGAAATTAGCTTGGCATGGGTACTGAATTATATGCTACAGAGAAAGAAGTCCTTAGCTGAAGTGGGGGGCGACACTGTAGGTTAGAATTTACCCAACGCTACAGGTACTACCTAGGCAATGACGATGTTTTTTCGGCTTATTTATTACTCCGTGAGAGGGGGTACTAGTTTGTCAGAAACATGCGCTAATTAGAGGTTGTACATAATATAAAGGATGAAAACTTGGATGACCCTCTTTAAGTTTGTTATTGCAAATACTAAAAACGGAGATGAAATAAAACACCCATGTATCATCTGACCAAAGTTACTGTGAAAGGTTGACATGACAAAAACTAAACTGTACAGACTTTATTTTTCATTAAAGTAGTTGATTTTATTGCGTTTTACTCTGTTGATGAATGCTGCTGCCAGAGAAGGAATTAATTTAAAAAGATTGATAAGATTAATTAATAAAATAATCTTAATTAAAATATGGAGGGTTCAACAGTTTAGGTTAGAGCAAATAGACTGAACTTCAAAAGGAAATTAGAAAGCGGACTTGGATAAAGTATAGGATTACTAGAAAGAAATATGCTACAGCTTAAATACTCTTTCTTATGTAATTACTGTGCTCCTCAGCTGTAGCTTGCGTAAGTGCTGGGTTATGTCTGGCGTTGCTCTTTTCGATACTGGGGTGGGGCGACAGCCTCTTTAGCATAGGGGGGCCCTTGGTTTAGGTTTAGGCGCCATGTCTTATGATTGTTAAGGCTGTTTTAAAATAAATTTAACTACTAAATTAACAAATGCCACAACTGATATTTGTAGCCCTGAGCATCAGCAAAACTTTGTTCTTTAAGATTAGGATTAAGCAAATTTCATTACAGGTGATAACATTACAGACAAAGAATTTCAGAAGCTTATGGCTGACGACCGTTGATTAAGACGACAAAAAATTGAACTTCAAAAGGAGTGGAGAAAGACTTTTACTTCACGACAGGTAGACACTGATGCAATTAAACAGAACATTGAAAAACAAACACATGATCGGTTAAACCCAAAATAGGCAAAAAAAGTTTAGCAAAAAAATAAATTATAATTAGCAAATACTATTTTTTTTGTTAACTCACTGTGTTTGGCGGGACAACTTGCAGCTCTTCACGAACAAAGGATCTTTTAGGGGCAGGCCTTTTAGACGTAGTAGCACCGCTAGAAGAAAGAGTTTCTCTTAAATAGTATACGGGAGGGGATGTTTTCATAATTCGTTCAACTTCATATACGTCTACGCTCCATATAGGATCTGTGGCTCTAATTCTAACATCGCCTCTGCCTCTCCAGGAGCATACAAGTATCTTACTTTTAGTCCAAACGGCAAGAGTTTTTGAGTCCCCTGCCATCTTCAGTAATGCTAATTTTTTTTAATCTTGATTGCGTTTACTGGTTTAAGACCTGTTGCTTTAAATTCTTCATTGTTCATGGCGCGTAAGACTGCGGCAATCTCCTAACCCATTCTGTGTTGCGCGTTCTGTACTTCGTAGTGTACTTCGTAGTGTCCATAATTTCTCTGTGATATTGATAGGTAAACAGGCGTTCAGCTAGATTCTTATTAAAGTTTTCTACTAGGGCTTGTGACGATGGTTGCCTGGGATCCCTCTCTTCACTCTAACATGATGTTTTAAAAACAGCTGGGTTACAGACCCTTTAAAACTCTTTTCATCATCAACTTGAACCATCCAGGATATTTAATGGGTCCTAGATGTATATTTGTTGTAAAGCTACAGCCACAGCAGTTGAGCTTTTATCCGTTAAAGGCTCTGCGTCTTTGGTATCTTGAAGCCATGTAACAACTGTCTCGAGACATACTTAAACTTTTTTCTTCTAATTTTGTCATGTGGAAGATTACAGCAAGTGCCATTCTGGTGGGTGTCATTTGGAACTGAGTTAACATATCTAGGCTTATTATTCTTTTTGGGGCTGGCAAATATATTTTGCCAAATGGCACTGTTTTGAAAAGCCAGTCTTTGCATCTGATTCAGACACTCTAGAGCTTTACATAGTTTTTCAATAGCCGTCTTTCCTTTCCAATACCCTTAGGGTATAAGATATTATGTTATTTTTTAATTGTATTTTTAATTGTTTTTTAGATTGAATATGCGGAGAGAGAGATTGCTCAATAGCACCCACTAATAAAACATATCTCCTGCTATGTTTTGTTCCTCTGACGGTTCATAAAAGTCAGGACAGTTCTGGCGGTTGGCGATGTTAGAAACTTCTTTCTGTCACTAAGTAATACTCATTCATTAGCTCATCACGTTGGTATAATGTGTGCTTCTGCATGTCCTGTTCCTTAAATTTTTATTAATTAAAGTTTAAGTGAGCAATTCGCCTTTTCTCGTCAAAAGCGCATTCTTCCTTGGCTAACTCTTCTATTGCTTTGTTATGCCGTTCTCTCTCTTCATCGGATACCGCAATTTATTAAAATATAACAAAATTGCTTCCAGGAGAAGGCCAAAGCATTAACACTAGCACTTCCTTACCATCATAACTACTCCAGCCATCTTTTTATAAATCAATATATTATTATGAATTAATCTTTCTATGAACTAACATTTTCTGGGATACTCCCTGTGTAACCAAGGAAAGTCTTGGCGCAATCCCTGCATGGGATTACAATCTATAACTTAACAACGTTCCTCAATGTTAACCTTCCTAGGTCGGCCGGTTCATTTTAAACATGTTCTTTGCTAACCAAACTATACCCTGTACTAAGACCGCTAATCACTGCAGATTGGTAAATCGTATTGTTATCTTTTTTTCACTCATCTTTTTATTAACTTAAAAAACTAATTAAAATAATGGCATAATACGAAAAGGCTTGTTCTATGTGCTTTTTAATCAGATAATCTTTTCGTTGTTAAAGCTAAAAAATAAGGTGCACTAGCTTTGGTGAATCTTCGATCTTTCCATGTTGGGTGGTTTTATTCCTAACAAAATTTTGCCAGGGTTGAATAAAACTTTAACACACGATAGGGCACTGCATAATTTAACAAACTTTAAAAAACCCCCCCTTTTTCATGGTTTTAAAAGTAATTATATTATTTGGTTATTGCTTTTTTAAATGGTTGTGGATGAAACTATTAAAGTGTGAGGAGCAAGGCAAGTATCCGTAGGACCAATGCCATAAAGAAAGATTATACTTCTCGGGGGCTTGCGTGTGGAAAAAACCTAAACAGTATTTAGGCCACTGAAATAAGCTATTGAACAGATTCAAAAACAATGTAGACATCAGGACGTTGAGAAGACTAGCTAGATACTAAGCACCGTAGGGTCAAAAATGGTTAGATCGGTGGGGCGGACTATGATTAGTTTATATGATAAGTTAGTAAGTAAGGATGCACGCGGTTTTGATTCAGAAGAAGATTTTAAAATATGATTTATCACAAGATCCGGTTTTAAACAAGTCACTAAGAAAACTCTGCGCATGTGACATGTATTTCAGATTTGGGTCGATGTTTTTGTCATTCATATGGGTTTAATTTTCTTTTAATCATAATAATTTTGATTATATTAAATTTAATCGCAATAAAAAAATGAGCGATCAGGAGAAGAAGGCGTTGCAGGTCATCCAAAGGCCCTCGAAGAAGGAGCAGTATGTGACCACAGAGTGAATGCGCCTACAAGGTGAATGAACCGCAGTGAGTAATGTTCTAAGACTAAAATTTCCAAGGGCGTGTTGAGGCTGGGCAACTAAAACTAGCTTGAATGGAACAGGGGACTGAGAAAAACAAACCATCAACCAAAACAAATATTGTTAGATGATATATACAACATCGCACCCCCAACAACAGCCAATTACAACAACCTAATCACAATCAAAACGATAAGATGTATTTTTATGTATTTGCTGCTGTTGTTGTGGGTGGGGTTTTTTTTAGCATACAAAGTCTAACGCCATATTAGCAGCCCAAAAGTTACAAAACCCCCACAAAAGCGTTAAATGAAAGAGAGTCAGCTTCTGCAAAAAAAAAGGCAAACTCCATTGCTGTTGATCCATTTTCTATGGAATTGTTTTTAAGAACTAGATAAAGTACAAGTTAAGTACAAGTTTAGTACAAGTTAAGTTAGTTATAGAAAGTACTTTTTAATGTTAATGCAAGTAAAATTACTAGGAAGGTACAAGTAAATTATTAGTTCTTGTCTAAGTAAATTATAAGTTCTTGTTATTGTAAATTATAAGTTCTTGTTAAGTAATAGTAAAAGTTCCTTAAGTAAGTTCTTGTTAGGTTTTTAGTTAAAGTACAAGTTAAGTTCAGTCAAAGTTATCTTTTTAAAGTTCCCAATGCCTACTGCATATGAAAACTTCAGGGACTGACGTAAGTTCTCTTGTTATTGTTAGAGACTAGTGATTTTTTATTATACTGCAGTTGTGTTTTATTGAATGAAGTGTAGAGCGCAGATAAAACATTTGTGTGAGGAAATACTTTGTTTTCAAGAGAGCTTTGTTGTAGTTATCGTGAGTTTTATTTTTTTTTGACAAATTCTTTACTGATGCCTTTACCACGCTTCTCTTTCAGAAGTCTGGCTAGCAACGCTATACATCTTATCGACCGTAAGCCAACGTATTCTTTTTAACTGTACCATTAAGTTCATCCTTTAATCTTTCCAATCAATTTCTTGTTTACAGTTGAATGTAAGGACTGTCTTTTGGAAGGTCGCATGTGTCGACCATCCATCAGTTCCTTTAGCCAATTCTGTTTCTAAATCTTATAGAGACTTCTGGTTGGGTGCGTCTAGAATAAAAAGATCGGTGTCTGTGTAAAGGAATCTTGCTTCTGGGTACAGTGGTTTAAAGTAGTCGTACAGATTTTCTAACACAATAACACTTAGACTACTTCTAATTACAGTAAAGCAGATAAACACCGGCTCTTGTTAACTTTAACTCATTTTTCTGCTCTAACACCAACCTGGCTGTCTTAAATCTTCTAAAGTCTTGATAGTAGGTTTAGAGTACCAGCTTAATTGCTTGTTTTTCTTTTGTA
>JAFLJL010002234.1:7500-27890 GCA_018398815.1 Conus ventricosus | reverse complement strand
TTAAAAAATATTTTCTTTTCCCATTTTTTGATATTCAAAATTTGGATTTAATGGTTTGTAGGTAAATTTTTTTTTTCAATTTTGGAAATGATTGGGAGCCATTGTGCTGATGAATCCTCGCAAATGTTGCACTAATAGCAGAACTCAAACCATATAAATTCCCGCATCAATTCCAAGGCCCTTTTCATTTATCATTCTTGTATCATTCTTTGCGCTTCCTTCTGAGCTTCCATTTTAAACTCAAATATATTTAGTAAATTAATTAAGCGAACTGTGTCTGGTGATTACTGCAGTTCCTCCTTCACAAAAGATCTTTGAGGAGCTGGTTGTTTTGTGTGTCAGTTTCTCGTAAAAATCACGGGGGATTCATCTTTACATTCTTTTATTTCATATGGATCACACTCCAAATGGATCTGTTGCCCTGATGCGAGTGTCCCCTTCTGCTCTCCTTAAAAGCCTTACTTTTAAACTAAACCGTAATAGTTTAGTAGTTTACTAGTTACTGTCACCTTTAATGTTTGTTTTTGTTTTTGATCCTGAGGTTTAGACCTGTTAATTTACTTTCTTTCATATCTTTTCATTAATTCAGGGCATCTAAAACCCTGAGGGCGTCTTCTAACCAATTTGTCAGAATCTCTGATACTGTGGAAAACTGGTCGGCTAAAGTTTTGGTAAGTTTTAAAAGCCTTTACTGGACTGTCCCGGAATGCCTCTTTTAATGGTAACTCTATGTTTTAACAATAATTGATTCACTCGGCCTTTAAATTCTTTTCCATCATCGACTTGAATCATGCGAGGATAAGTTAACGGGCCTCGTTGATATATTAGTTGTATAGCAACAGCAGCAGCAGAAGCACTCTTTTGTGTTAATGGTTCCGCATCTTTGTATCTTGAAGCTACGTCAATTACTGTGAGTGCGTACTTAAATCTTTTCGTCTAATCGTATCATGGGGTAAATATAGAAGATCCATTTGATGGGTGTCGTTCGGTATTGTGTTGACAAAGTGTGGTCTCTGTATTCGTTTAGGCGCTGGTAAATAAATTTGCCAAATCGCTTGTTTAGATAACCATTCCTTCGCTGTTTGTTCACTGACTCCAGCTGCTTGGCTTAGCTTTTTGATTGCTGTTATTCCCTTCCAATATCCTTCTGGTGAATAATAGATTTTGTTCATTTTTTATTCAGCCAATATTATGTGCAACAAAATACACAACGGTCATGCCAAAGACGATAAACGCGATTTCTGCATCTTTGTTTTTCTGATGGATGATAAAAGTCGCTAAATTTTGGTGGGGGCAATGTCTCAATTGGTTTGCCTGTTACAAGATAATATTCTTTTATCGCTTGATCAACATCTTTAAATGTGTAAGCTGCATGCCCCTGTTTTTTCAGGGGTCGTTGATAAAATCAAAACCTGCTCAATTCTCTGCTTTTCATAGTGATCTTGCGCGGGCGGCTATTTTCTCCACAGCTTTGTTATGTCCTTTTTCTCTCGCCGTCATCCCGCAGTTTACAAAAACGTGTAATTACTTCCCCTAAAAGCAAGCGCATTAACCACAGTCCCGCCTATCATCATTACGAGTGAAGCCATTTTTATAAATGTATTTTTTTTAACTTTACATATTAAAAACTGTCGGGGAATTTTTCCCCTTGCTTAACTAGAAAATCTTCGTAGCAAATAAGCTGTAATAACAGAAATCAGCTTTGCTGAATCCTCAAAGCCTAGCTTGCCAAGAATCTGCCGGTTTATTTTTAAACAGGCTTTTACCAAGCATTGTGTATCCTACACTTAGGCCCCCAATAACAGCAGAATGTATACAAGGTTGGTAACAGTTTTTTTCGGTGCTCATTTTAAAAAAAATAAAATAATTAAATTAAAAAAAACATGAACACCGATGATCTGCTAGAGCACAGAGCGGCCTAAACCGTCTTGGACTTACAAATGAAAAGTTGATAAACCAAGCTTTATGTCCAAAAAGGAAAGGCTGTATTCTTTGCAGCAAGTGGAAAAACAAAACAGTTCCTGGGAACTGAATTCAGCATAGAACAAATTCAACAGATGTCACCACAAGACATTGTAAAGTATCAAAAACAGGTATAAGCGCACTAGGATCAAGAATGGTAAAAAAGTGTTTGGGCAAACGGTTCTTAGTTTGTACACTAAACTAGTCAGTAGATTTGCTCCCATTGATTCTGAACAAAAACTTTATGTATGATTTAACGCAGATCCAGTTTTAACAAAGTCATTAGAGTCTCTAAGCGTAAATCTATATTACAGATTCGGAACATTGTTATCGCCATTAATCATGGGATTAATTACTTTTAATCATATAAAATTTTTTCCCTTCAAAATGACCGAGCCAGAAAATCAGCAGAATCAGAAAACATTGAATCCAGTGGAGAAAGTGACCATGAAAAGCATCCCTCATCCTGGGCGTGTTGAAGCAGGAAAAAAATTAGCAAGTGGAACAGACAAAAAAAATTAATGTTACAATCACAGAATATAACCATCATGAAAACATAACACCGCCAACGCCAAACAAGTTGTTTCAATGCCACTAAAAAACTCCATGTGATTCAAGGCCTACAGCACCAAAGTCTTTCAGGGAATATTGAACTTAAAACTGTTGTTATTTTTGGCGCCCTTGCGCTGGCTGGGGGCGGTTATTACTGTTCTAAAATATATAAACAATGGCGACAAAAAACCAAAGCATCCAAACAATCTGAACCACTAAATCAAGAAGACAAAGCATGCCAGAACCACCAACAACAAAAGATCATTTTGATCCATTCAAATGCAATAATATTTTAAGAACTTAATTTTAAAAAATTTTTGAAAAAAATAGATCATGGCATATTATTATTTGTTTAAAATGATGAGTCAATAAATAAAGACATGGAGTCTATAAAAGACATTTCCATAGACCAGAATTGTAATCAATGCGGTTGCTTAGGATGTAAGAACTTCATTAAATCTAATGCGACCGATTTTCGCGCCAAGGACGCTGAGCAAGACATCCTTAACGATGTCGCGTTTTTTGAGGTGTGTGTGTACTATATTAGGCATCTACTATTAAGATAAAAACATAGATTTTTATTTTTTTTTTTGATAATTATAAAATAACTTGAATAAGAACTTGGTTGTACTTAAAGGATGACTTAATTACAATCTTGAGGGGACTTGAGTAAGAACTTGAGGATGACTTGAGGACAACTTGAGTAAGAACTTAGAAGGGGCTTGGGGTGACTTGAGGAGACTTGAGTAAGAACTTAGAAGTGACTTGAGTAAGAACTTAAGTAAGAACTTAGAAGTGACTTGGGTAACTTGAGGATGAATTGAGTAAGAACTTAGAAGTGACTTGAGTAAGAACTTGAGTAAGAACTTGATAAGAACTTAGAAGTGACTTGGGGTGACTTGAGTTAAGAACTTAGAAGTGACTTGGGTGACTTGAGTTTAAAAACTTTGAAGTGACTTGGGTGACTTTAGTTAAGAACTTAGAAGTGACTTGAGTGTGTGGGATGCGTGGGGGGGGGGTGGGGGGGGTGGGGTGGAACGGGGGGTGTGCGTGCATGGGGTGGGGGTGTGCAGGAGTTACCTCCCTTAGTGCCCGCACATAGCAAGTACAGGCAGTACCGCAGCCCTCTTGCTACTAAAATTTAAAGGGGTTCATGCCGTGAACGCCTATTTATAGCCCAAAGGGTGGTTTACCAAAAGCCCTCTTGCTACTAAAATAAGCGCTTTACAGCATGAACGCCCTATTTATTAGCAAGGCGGATTTTACTGCCTGCCCTTCTCGCCTACTAAACATAAGGGGTTTCATGCCATGAACGCCTATTTATAGTAGCAGTCAGCAAGGCTAATTTTACTGCTGCCCTCTTGCTGCTAAAATAAGGCGTTCAAAGCATGAACGGGTATTTATAGTAGCAGTCAGCAAGGCTAATTTTACCACAGCCCTCTTGCGCAAAATAAGGCGTTCACGGCATGAACGGCTATTTATAATAGCAGTCAGCAAGGCTAATTTTACCCGCAGGTTGCCTCCCACAACAAAGAGTTTCATTATACTTTCCTTCTCGCACAAAAAAAAGTTCATCCAGGCTTGAGACCAGCATTGGCAAGTTTTGTGTTTTTTTTTCAAAAGTAAAAATACTGCTTTGGCAGAGCTTTTTTGGTGGCTCTTAATCGCCAGTTAGTACACCTGTCGCTGAACATTTTGGAGCTTTTTGTAGAAATAGTGGCGCCACCCACTACCCCACCTTCCAAAAAAGCAATACTTCTCTTTGGGTTACAAGGAAAAAAAAAGCGCTCACCTGATTTTCTTTTGTTTATCTATCTCAGACGGCCTGGGTTCCATCAGAAGTTCAGTTTCAAAAATTATCCCAGGCCGCTTTTGGGTTAGATTGTTTGAAAAGAGTTTTTGTTCTTTCAAAACCAATGACCTAAAAGCAAAGACTGCCGAAGAGTTTACGATTTTTAGCTTGATCTAAGAACCAGCTTTCAGTAAACAGGTGTAATTTTCAGCCATGTTTTTTCAGCTTTCATAAAAAGAACCTTCGCGATCGGTTCATTATCAAGTTGCTCTATAAAACAACTACTAAAAATCGTCTAGTTCACTTACTGTCATTTCACGTTTCCTTTGCTTTTTACCTTTTCACCAAAATAAAAAAAAGCAAAACGCGTCCACACTGTAAGGATGTCTCCCCGAATAATGATCCTATACATTCCTCACCTGAAAGTATGTGGGCATTGTTTGGTTGTTGGCATTAAAAACTAATTGACTGTGTCTGTGTTCTGCGCCGAGTCGAGGGCCCTAGCATAGAACGCAAATTAAGTGATCGTGTGTCGACCTAATGACGGGTCCTCTGCAGTATTCTGATAGTGCGGAGTCCTTAGGCAAGTCAACAATTAGCAATTTAAAAGGGTTACCTGCTCAACGGGTGTATGGGGTGTGTTCAGCGACTGCTGCTTTCCCCTACGTCACTCTATGGGGTGTGTTCAGCCACTGCTGCTTTCCCCTACGTTACTCTCTGGAAAGTTTAGTAAATAAGTATGAAAACGGATAATCCATACACAGTATGTTTGTTTGTAAAAAATCGTTATTTTTTTGGTTATTGGAAGTCTTACTTGTCAGAGAACTAATAAATGCCGCTTCTAGGTCACTTTCGCCCAAAAACTGGTTGAGGGCGAAAGTGAGTTAGAAGCGGCATTTATTAGTTCTCTAAAAAACATGTGGTATCAGTCAACTGACTGACGAGGAATAACGCTTTCATGGCACAGTGATTCTGTTTTCAGCAATGCAAGGTCAAAGTAATTCCATATCTTGGACAAATCAAGACAGTTCAGCCATATTATCAGAACTGTTGTACAAACAATAAGAAGAAGAAGAATAATAACATAAAGTTTTACACTATACAATCAAGGTTCTTACATTTGATGTGAGACAGTACAGTCTACCTTCATGGAGTGAGACATTACAGTCTACCTTCATTTGATGTGACACAGTACAGTCTACCTTCATTTGATGTGACACAGTACAGTCTACCTTCATTTGATGTGAGATATTACGTCTACCTTCACCTGATGTGAGACAGTACAGTTACATTCACCTGATGTGAGACAGTACAGTTACATTCACCTGATGTGAGACAGTACAGTCTACTTTCATTTGATGTGACACAGTACAGTCTACCTTCATTTGATGTGAGACAGTACTACCTCATTTGATGTGAGATATTACAGTCTCCCTTCACTTGATGTGAGACAGTACAGTCTACCTTCATTTGATGTGAGACAGTACAATCTACCTTCACTTGATGTGAGACAGTACAATCTACCTTCACCTGATGTGAGACAGTACAATCTACCTTCACCTGATGTGAGACAGTACAATCTACCTTCACCTGATGTGAGACAGTACAGTCTACCTTCACTTGATGTGAGACAGTACAATCTACCTTCACCTGATGTAGACAGTACAATCTACCTTCACCTGATGTGATACAGTACAGTCTCCCTTCACTTGATGTGAGACAGTACAATCTACCTTCACCTGATGTGAGACAGTACAATCTACTACCTTCACCTGATGTTAGACAGTACAATCTACCTTCACCTGATGTGAGACAGTACAATCTACCTTCACCTGATGTGAGACAGTACAGTCTCCCTTCACCTGATGTGAGACAGTACAATCTACCTTCACCTGATGTGAGACAGTACAGTCTACCTTCACCTGATGTGAGACAGTACAGTCTACCTCCATGCATTCTGAACAAAACTGAAACGGGAACATGAAGCAGAAGGGTCCAGTCGAGCGATCAAAATGACGTCATTGAATTAACAAAAAACAAACAAAAAAAGGAATTTGCAAATCATTCTCCCCTCATAGCATCTAATAGATCCGTGACCGACCTCCTGTAGATTTTAAGCGGAAACAACAGACATTATCTCTGCTGAAAACACGATCACAATACTGTAAACATACTATAAGACAAAATGTCAAATCAACTGAAGGCAAAGTTACTGACGCGACTGCGGCATAGAATTCGCACCAACCTATAAAACTCTGTCACATTGATGACCAAGATCCATCTTAAAAATGATAACGAAAACAATGTTTTTAAATCACACACTTTTCTTTCAATTGAATAAAAAAGACAAATTCAAGGCACTCGAGAGAGCGCAGACCCAGAGCAGACGTTTGAGTCAGTTCCTGTGTGAAAACAACATCATTTCCTATTAGAGTAAAAACAGCACTATTTTCCCATCATGGGAAATAACTGTTGATACGGGATAATTAAATTATTCCCCATAAATGTTGATTTTCTTTTTCATGCGCCATACAAAACCAAGGTATATTAACGTTTACAACTTCAGAAAGATAAAAATATTCCATTAAAAGATACAACTTGTGTTCAGAGGGCAGTTTGTGTGAACTAGGCCTGGAATCTACTTCACTCATCAGGGGAGGTAATAGCTGGTACGGTCTGGTACTGTTTAACGAGTACCCTCTGTGCTTACTCATCTCTGTGAACGATGATGGAACCCTGCTGTTTGATGGGGTTGATCCGGATCCGTCCCCTGGATGTGGCCCAAAGATCATGTAAGTTCATCCATATATCATACTCCCATCTATCCCACATGTTTTGTTAAAGTTCGTTATCTATTTCAGTAAGTTCATCCATATCCCATACTCCCATCTTTCCCACATCTATTGTTCAAGTTCGTTCATTTATTTTAGCGTAACTCTTTTTACTGACAGAGAACCAGCTGACGCAGGCAAGAACACAACCTCTTTGACGGATTTTTTTTTAATCTGAAACAGACAGACAGACAGACAGACCACACACACACACACACACACACACACACACACACACACACACACACACACACACACACACACACAGACGGGTACGCATACAGACACAGAGACAGACGCACAGACGGACAGAGAGACTGACAAGACAGACAGACAGAAAGACACAGACAGAGGCATGATGTACGGAGGCAATGGTCTCCGGACAGAGTCCGATTCAAACTGAAAACGTCCAATTGAATGACCATTACCTTATGATGAAGACTTCAGCTGTCATCTACACATGCGTCAGTTAACGCGTCTGATGCCGGTTGTGGACGTTTGAACCTGTGCTTTACGGGAACAGAAATCTATACTGCAAAGTAACAATGGACAGAGAGAGAGAGGAGGGAATGAGAGAGAGAGAGAGAGAGAATGAAAGACAGAATGAAAGAGAGAGAGAGAGAGAGAGAGATGAGAAGAGAGAGAGAGAGAGAGAGAGAGAGAGAGAAAGAAGGGAAGGAGAGAGAGAGAGAGAGTGAGTGAGTGAGTGAGTGAGTGAGTGAGTGAGTGAGTGAGTGAGTGAGTGAGTGAGTGAGTGAGAGAGAGAGAGGAGGGGGGAGGAAGGAATACGAAGACGATATTTCTCTTGAGGGTTAAAATGGATAACCTAATAGCTTTTTACACCATGTCCTCAAGAGAGAGAGAGAGAGAGAGAGAGAGAGAGAGCAGAGAGAGGAGAGAGAGAGAGAGAGAGAGAGAGAGAGAGAGAGAGAGAGAGGAGAGAGAGAGAGAGAGAGATGAGAGAGAGAGAGAGAGAGAGAGAAGTGAAAATTGAGATGGGTATACACTTTTTCAGTAAAAGAAAAGTGCATACAATATGTACGTACCCACGACACATTCAGTGTTCGTTCTAGCTAACTAAAACAAATCCACCATGTCTGTCACCTGCACTAGTTTTTTGCGGTTGGTGGGCTGGCTGTTCTGGTTTTGTTCAATGCTCCTTGGGATGTCATTAGATTTTCGTTGAGAATGAAAACTTTCAAAATGTTCTGGTTGCTATTTCATTATTCACTCTTTTGGCTCCTTCATGTGAATCACAGATGAATACAGCATGATGATTTGTGAAGCATTCTTTGACACTGTTCGGGTGTAGCCGATATTCAAACACACCAAGTGACAGTGACATGTATTTGCATGACGTCAGCATGCCCATACCCATACACACATCTGCTGGCAGGCAGCCCGGCGACCACGGTTTACAGAGGATTGTATATATACTGATCAACAAATTCACTGAATGGGCCACAGGACTTTGGGCAATACTTATCACAAAATGTCTATACTGTCTTAGTGTGCGTGCATCGTGGGTGTGTGCATATGAGTGTATGTGTGCGTGTGTGTGTGTGTGTATGTGTGTGCGTGTGCGCGGGTGTGTGTGTGTGTGTGTGTGTGTGTGTGTGTGTGTGTGTGTGTGTGTGTGTGTGTGCGTGTGCGCGCGTGTGCGTGTGTGCGCGCGTGTGCGTGTGTGTGTGTGTGTGTGTGTGTGTGTGTGTGTGTGTGTGTGTGTTACGTCCGTGCGTGCGCGCGCGCGCGTGTGTGTGTGTAATAATAACAATAACAATAATTTTATTCAGTTTTTGCAGGCCTTTTGGCCCCATATGAACAACAGAATATTTTATCAAAATTAGTTAATAGATGAGAGGTGAACATTGCTATTTCTTAAGTGTAGACATTTAGTAAGATATAACTCAATTTTGTGGAAAAGGGTTTTTTTTCCCCATTGGGGGCTTTTAAAAAAGTTGCGAAGTTTGACAATGAGGGAAAAAATCTTTAATAATAAAAAAAGGAATAAATTTTTCGCGGGGGTGGAATATTTGGACATAAAAACAAAAAATTAAAAATATCTTAAATATGTGCCCATCCATTGCAAACAAAAAGGGGTTTGGGACGTTGGGTTTCCATAACGAGACACCCCGGGGTTTAAAAAGGTAATTTTTTTGGGTTCGAAAAAACAAACAACTCAACGAAGTTAAACTTGATTTTTTTAAAATCATTTTAAATTGCACTCCCAAATGTTTGGAGGGTTTGTCTAAATTTTTCGGGCCCTGATTTGTGGGGGAATCTTTTTGCCTTTCTGATTGTAAAATAAAAAAGGTAATCGCACCCTTAAAACGAAATTTAAAAAATGACAAAATATCCCCACAATTCTGCATTCCCCCAAACCCCCCCAAAACCAGGGGAAACAAAAACAGTTTTCGAATGTGTGTTGCCCATTTCGTTCTGCCTAAAGGTACCCCATGAGCTTGTAGCACATATAACATTGTTTTGGGTCCCTATGGTGGGCTTTGAAACAATTTGATCCAATATTTAACTAATCGAATAAAAAGCATAAATGTAAACGGAAATCTCCCAAACTTTTCCCCCAGACTATGCCCATTCTTTGAATCCCTCCCAAACCCCTAGGTCATCTTGCAGATCTTGACCTAAAACCCTTTAAACTTTCTCATCTGCTGAAACCCCCAGATTTTCGGGTTTCCATACAAGAGAAGGGTTTTTAAAAACTTTTGCATCAAAGATGTTAAAAACTGTAGAGGCAGGGATACATTGTAACAAAAGAAAAGCCCCTTTTATTGGGAATAGATTTGGGTTTAAAAACTTCCCCGCCAATGACTTTGAAAAACAAAGCACTTACAAGACACGATGCATTTCAACCATTTGGGGTTTTTCTTCAGGCGAAAAAAAAAAATCACATTTAACATGTGGGACAGTACAGACAAAGAACAAAAAAAGAAGAAAAAAAAAAATGACTCATCCGTTGTGGGCCATGCGGTCGGGGGGCCCGGAAAATAAAGGGGGCCAGGGGGATTAGGGGAAAGGGGAAAACGGGGGGGGGGGGGGGGGGGGGGGTTGGTCGGGGGGGGGTGTTGTGTGTGTGATATGATAGGGTTGTGGTCAAAGTTTATTGGGAGGGTTGTGGTATCCTTTTTGGGGTTGTGGTAATGGGGGTTTGGGATAAAAGGTAAGGGGAAAGGGGGGGGGGGGGGGGGGGGAAACCCTGGGGAAAAAAAAAAAAAAAAAAAAAAAGGGGGGGGGGGGGGGGGGGGATTTTAAGGGGGAAGGATAAAACAAAATTAGGATTAAAATAGATGGAGGGTTCCCTGTAACTACTTTTAATAAGTGAGTAAAGGGGGATGTGGTGGTGGTGAAAGTATGGTGTGTGTATGGGGGTGCCCCAGGAGGGGGAAAAATCGTGATGGTTTTGCTTAAGTCCCACAAAGTTAAAGTATTATTAGTCGGGGCTTAACACCCCAAAGGGTTTTATCTTTGCACCCCATACAGCATATGCCCCACCCCTGCGCACACCAAACATTCGCCTCTTTCGGGGAAGGGGATGTCACGCATTCGCCTCCCCAAAACCACGCCCTGAGAACAAAAAATTTACAATTTCTATGCTACATTTTTTTAAATCTTTAAAAATAAAAACACCACACAAGGAAAATCAGAAATAAAAGATCAAATTTCCTAACCCCGGGTTTATAAAAAAAAGGACTTCTTACCTGGCCGGGTTTTCACCCCAACCAAAACCCACGCTTTCACCCCACCCCACAGTTTTTGGGAAAAAAGTCTTTTCCAACGTCTTCTTCGGGCACTGCTTGAGGGTTTGGCCCTTTTTTTACGGCTCCAGGTTTTCAGGACGGGGTCTTCGGGGTCGTCCTGGGATCTGGGACGTCAAAACCTTCTTCTTCGTCTTCTTCACCCACCTCGGGGTTTTCAAATTCAGTTTTTTCTGTCTTAAACCCACCTCGGGGGCTTCAAATAGTTTCCTTCTTTTCCCAGCTTGTCTTTAACTCTAAGACCTTGCTGCTTTTCATTTCCCAGACCACGTTTCTCTCAAACCCCTTTTTCCCTCTGTCCGGGCCCACCTCTCCTCTCTCTCTCTCTCCTCGCCCTTCTCTCTCTTTTCCCCTGGGGGTTTTCTCCTCCACGTTGTTCTCCCTCATTTTTTAATTGGGAGGGAAAAAAAGGGAAACCCCCTTTGGGGGCCATGCCTTTGCCAGGGCTGTTTCTCAAACCCCTAGTTCACAGTCCCCCAAAATTCTCCACTCGCAACTTTCCAACACATCACCTTTACACACCCCCCCAACCTAATTTAAATTAGCAAACACACACATAGCCCCCGATGGCATCAAAAATTCCCCCCGATTTCCCCGGTGGTTATTTAACACGAAATTATCTTAAGGGGGGTTTTACTAAAAAACCCCCACACGATTAAACCCCACCCTGACAAAAAACCCCAACACAGTGACCCCACGGAAAATACCATCCGAAAAAGGCCAACCCCCCTGCCCCTTTACGACTTTTTACACAAAAACCTCACCCGACGGCTTTTAGCGCGCATTTGGGGGAGCCCCGGGAGGGTCATAGGGGTTACATCCCTTCCCCCTTTCGCCACTGGGCATTTTCCAAAATTTTCCCCTTTAAGGTGTTGTTTGTCTCTGACCACTTGGGGGCCCCCTTCACACGTTGGGCCGTGTGCGGTGGGTAAGGTACCCTGGTTAATTGGTCAATTACCAAATTTGTTTACCAGGGCCAATTCCCTTTGTCAAAAAGGGCAAATGCCTTTTGTGGGGGTTTCACGCTCCTTGCAAATTCCCCCCATTTCGAAGCCCAATGCCCGGGCAGGGCAAAAACCCACTTTCAAGGAGATAAAACTCGCATAATTTTCCCTTTTAAAAACCATGCTAATATGGGGCCTTCAAAGCCTATTTCCCACCAGAAAAACCCCCGGGCAAGGTTTTTTTCCCAAACAAAAATTATAGAAAAAATCAATACATACCACTATCCCAAAAAAAATAAAACCTAAATCTATCCCCACCAGCCCCAAAAAGTCTTGGGCCCAAATAAAAACCATTTTTTTTTCTAGGGAAAAATTCTCTCCCCTTCTTTTCCTCCACGGGGCCCCGCAACCACCCAACGTCAGGGCATCCGCACACGCACAAGACCACCCCACCCACTACCCCCCTTCTCGACCGCCCATTTTTTTTGGGCCCTTTTTTTTAAGCCCATCGGGTTTCCCCCTTTCTTCACACACCTTGCCCCCCCCGCGGCATGGCTGAAATGTGCACAGAAACCCCTGATATCGCCAAGGATCCCGGGGCCAGTAGTACTCTCGCGCCATTTCCCCTTTTGGGGGCCTTTTTAACCGAGAGGGCCCCGGGGCCCTGACGTCACAGGGTTTTTCTGACACCCACCGCTTTTTTTTCGTTTCGTGGGCACAACAAATTCTGTCTTTTTGTCTTCCCCGAACCCCCAGTAAAGCGAAAGTAGGGGCCCTTTCCCCCACCCTTTTAATCTAAAAAACCTATTGTCCCTTTTTAAAACTTTTTTCCCCCCCTGCCCTCTGTGAGAAAAAACCCGAACAGTTTTAAGAGAGTAATCGCCCTTTTGTTCTGCTGGGTAAGTGAGGGGGGTTTGGGTTCTCCCGGCACGCTCCTTCGTTCTGAAGGTGTGGACCCCCGGGGGCCTTCTCCCCCCCGTGATTTTTTTTCTCTGATTAAAACAAGAAGTCGGGTTTTGGGGTTTTTCGTCCCACGTCCCCCCTGAAATGTTCCAATCACAAATCATACGGTGGTTTTGGGAAAAAAGCCCAACCCCGGTAGGGACTCCACTATGAGGTGTTCAAAACACCCGTGCCGTTTTGAATTCTGCTACTGTTCCATCTATTTGTCTAAACCCCTGTGTTTTTTTCCCGGGAATTGTCCCCTTTTTAATCAGGGGTCCCTTTACCATTTCGCCCCTTCCAAACCCCGAGTCTCTAAAAAACTCAACCCCTTGTCCCCCCCTTTCCCTTTTTGCAATCCCGCTATCCCCCTGGGAAACCTTTAAACACAGCACAATCCCCGACCCCCCCTAACACGTCATCTTGTTCTCTTTTTCTTTCCCGCCTCTCCCCTTGGCCTGAAACCCCATTGCTGCTGGGCCTTTTTGTGACTTAAATATACCAAATTCCCCAAACCAAATGCCCCTCTTATTGACAGAAAAACAGGGACCTCATTCCTGCCCCCTTGGGTATTTGGTTTTCCAAACCCTTGTTTGCTCCCGTGCGGGTGTGGGCCCCACGGGGGTGTACTGCTGACTTTATTGCGTTTGGGCATGTGCTGGCCCGCTATCCTTCCCGAAAATGCTTCCAGGGTTTTCCCCTTGTTCAAAGGGAAATCACGGCCCCCCGCTTCCCTGTATGTTCAGCTGCGCAAGTACCTCACTATTGTGGGTTTCAAACCTTTTTTTCCTTAAAGTGGATGGTAAGGCCCCTCCCACAACCATCAAATATCTGTTCCTTTTATCCCCCGTGTCTTGAGGCCTTTAAAACACTGTCTACTTCCCCTAAGTTTACCCCCTTTTTTTGAAAAAGTGGTCCCGTCAAATCCCAAAATAAGTGTAGTCTCACCCTGGTTTGATTCTCCCGCCCCGAAACTTTCCCCTAAAACCTTCTTCATCCCAAAACATACGGGCCCTTTTGCACCCCTGTTTTTTCCCCTTTTCAAAATCCCCTCGATCACCTTTGGGTTTGGGGAAACTGTGTTAACGCACGACCCTTCCCAAAGGGAGACCCGGTTTTTTGGGCCCCCCCATCTTCGGGGCCCGCCCTCGGGTCGGCCAAAAATTTTAAAACCCACTGATATAGGCATCGAAACGAATCGTTTTTCCTGAAAAGGGGGGTTTTGGTCTAGGTGGAACTTAGTCTGCCGGGCCCACTGACTCAGAACTGGTGTCGATTTCCCCTACGATTTTTTAAAAATTTTTTTTCTTTTCCCAAATCAATTTGTTTGGCTAGAATCTTGATTCCCCTTTTTGCTCCGCCCTCTCTGCCTTTGCTTTTGCCTTTGGGAACTGCACTCTCCCCGGGATCTGCTTTAGCCTTTGAGCAGTGGTTTTTTTTGCCTCTAAGTTCCTTTTTTTAAATTTCCTTTCCCCCTTTTTGCCCTTTCAAACCCCTCTTTATCTTCTGCTGGAGTTTCAAGAATCTAAGAAATTCCCTCTCCGGTAAAAGCCCAGTTTTTCCCCTAAAAATAAACAGTTTCTCATGGGAGTAAAAAATTTCTTGCCATTTTCTTTTTTTATATGTTTTTTGCACCCCCTAAAACAGTTTTCGCTTAAAAAACCCGGGGAAAAGTTGGTACCCAGTTTATCAAATAAAAAGTTACGAGGAAACCGCCAAAGTAGTGTTCCTAACACAAAGGGGCCCTTTAAACTTAAACCCCAGCTTTTGTGAAGTTAAGGGGCTAGAACCTCGTTCTTCGTTTTTTCCCGAACGACCTTTATTAAAACAACAACCCTAAAACCCAAATCAAAATCAGCCCCTCAAAGAAAATAAAGGAAATAAATTTGAAAAAGGTAATTAAAAATTCCTTTAGTGGACGCTTCGCCCCAAATACTACTCTAATACTACTTTGTTTCCCTCCCCGGGAAAAAAATTTGGGCCAAGCTCTGGCCCGGGTCGCCCTTTTTCCAGGGCGGGGGGGAAAAGTGATGGTATTGCTTTTTAAATGCACTAAATTGTTTTATTATAAATCGGCTTTAAAACACCCAAAGGGTTTTCTTTGCCTCATACACCATATGCACACTCAAGCGCACACCAAACATTCGCCTCTTTCTGGGAATGGGAATTTTCAAGCATTTCGTCTCTCTCCTAAAACGACTGAGAACAAGAAATACAATTTCTATGCTACTTTAAATTTAAACTGAACAATCAAATCCCACACACAATGAAATTCGAACATAAAAGATCAATCTTCCTAATCCCGGGTTTTTAATTAAAAAAGGGCTTCTTACCTGGCCAGGGTTTTTACACACCCCAACCACGGGTTTTAAAACCACACCACAGTTCTTGGGGAAAAAAATTTTTTCACGTTTCTTCAGCACTGCTTGATGGTTTTATGGCCCCCCCGGGTTTACTGGCTCCAGGCTTTTAGGACTGGGGCTTCGTGGCGTTCCCCTGGGAATCCACGTCGAACCTTCTTCTTCGTCTTCTTCACCCACCTCTGGGTTCAAATTCAGTTTTTTCTGTCCCCACCCCCCTCTGGGCTTTTTAAAAAAAGTTTTCCCTTTTCTTCCAGCTTGTTTTTTAACTCTAAGGGCCTTGGGTGGGTTTTCTTTTCTCCCCGACCCCGTTTTTCTCGACCCTTCCTCTGTCCCCGGTCACTCCTCCCTCTCTCTCTTCCTCTGCCTTCTCTCTCCTTCGCCTGGGGTTTTTCTCCCCAAATTGTTCTCCCTCAGTTTATATAAAGGGGGGGAAAAAAAAGGATTCCCCTTTCGGGCCCCCTGCCTTTGGGCCACGCTGCTTCCCCAAACCCCTGTTCACAAATACCCCGAATTCTCCAAATGCTACATTCCACACACTCAGCATTTACACAAAACCCCTACCTAATTGGGTTAGCAAAACCCCCCCCAATTTTGCACCAGATGGACATCGAAAATTTCCCCCCGACTTCGGTGGTTTCTTAACACAGTAATTTTTAAGGAGGGCTACTACAACCCCACACGCATTCAACCCGCCGACAAAAGAAACCCAAAACAGTGACCCACGGCCAAAAAACCCTCCGAACGAGTCCCCGACCCCCCGCTCTTTATGACTGTTTCACAAGAAAACCCCAGCCCACTGAAACATTTAGCGCCCCACTTTTGGGGCGCCCAGGTCGTAAATGGTTTTCACCCTTCCCCCCTTTTTCCACTGGGGGAGGTCCGAAAATCTCCCCCTAGGTGTTGTTTGTCATTGAAACCCCTTCGGCCCCCCCTTTTCCCCAGTTTTTGGCCGTGGGGTTGGGAAAAGGGACCCTGGTTAATTGGTCAATTACCAAAAAGTTTTACCACACAATGTCCCTTTGGGCTCCAAGCCTAATCTTTTGTAGAGGTTTCACGCCCTTGGGCAGTGGGTGTGTTGGTTGGGGGTATTGCCAATGATGTGGAAGTGGGGGGTTTGTGTGTTTTTTGGGTTTTTGTTTGGGTATTTTGCTTGGGGGTGTAGTTTTGCCCTATTCCCAATCCCCATCTCATTTCCCAAAATGGGGACACTACACCCCCCCCAAAGGGATCAATTTTCCAACAATTTAAACCAAAAACAAATTTCCCACCCCCTTCCAATTTAGTTGGCAATATCCCCAACCAACACCCCCAACCCTACCCCAAAACACAAACATACACCCCCACCACATCCCCTTTATCACCCTTTATACAGTATTACGCAAACCCCCCATTAATTTTTAAACCTAATTTTTTTTTTTAAAACCCTTCCCCCTTTAAAATTTCCCCCCCCCCCCACCTTTTTTTTTTTTTTTCCTTAGTTCCCCCCCCCCCCCCCCCCCCCCCTTTTTCCCCCTTACCATTATTATCAATCCACCATTACCACAACCATCACAAGGATACCACACCATCCCAATAAACTAGACACACAACCCTATCATATCACACACACACACCACCTCCCCCGACGAAACCCCCCCCCCCCCCCCTCCCTCCGTTTCCTCTCCCATAACCCCCCTGGCCCCATATCATTTCCGCCCACCGACCGCATGGCCGACAACGATGAGTCATTTTTCTTTCTTCTTTTTTCGTTCTTTGTCTGTACTGTCCCACATGTTAAATGTGATTTATTTTTTTCGCCTGAAGAAGACCCAAGTGGTTGAAATGCATCGTGTCTTGTCATGTGCTTTGTTTGTCAATGTCATTGGCGGTAAGTTTAAACAAACTCTATTTCTAACTTTGCTTCGTTCGCCGCCATCAGTCAACCATTTTGAAATTTTATAGTCTTTTAATCCCTGCAACAGCTCTCAGTGCTTTTTCTGATAAATTTTCAACACATTTTGACCAGTTAAGAGTTGAACCAAAAATAACTCCTAAGTAGATAATAACTAATAATAACTAGATTCTACAATTATCTGTTTTCCTATATAGTACCATTTCTCACAATTTTTAAAAAAAACCACCATTTTTGAATACTATCACTTTAGTTTTATCCATATTGACCATGAGACCCCATTTTTTACAGTAATGTTCTAAACAATTTATCTTCTTCTGTAAAATCTGCCACTGAATCTGAGACAAGAGCAATGTCATCTGCATAAAATTAGTAAGAATATATCAAATGGATGCGCAAACACTCTATTCCTCTAGTACCAAAATTATTAAGCTCTTGTTCCAGTTCTGAAAGAAAAATTGAAAATAACATGGGACTCAAAATGCATCCTTGTCTAACACCAGAAATACAATCAAAATACTCTGTTATATTTGTTCCAATTTTCACAGCTGCTTTTACACTTTTGTACATGCTTTGTAATGATAAAAATAGTTTACCATGGATACCCCTTTTGCAACAGTAAATACAACAACTTCATTCTATCATCACAGTCAAACGCCTTTGAAAAGTCAACAAAAAGAGTATAGAAAACGGCCACCTTTCCTTGTGAGATATTTTTGTATGAGAGATTGCAGAGAAAAAATGTTGTCAATTGTACTATAACCTTTACGAAAACCTCCCTGGGCTTCCGGGATCAAATCTGCTTGACTGCAGAATTTTGTTAACCTTTCATCAATATTGTACTATATAATTTACCGATAATGTTTAACAGTGATATGCCCCTGTAATTCTCAACTTGTTCAGTGCTACCTTTCTTGTGCAGTGGAAAGATTACCGCCTTAGACCAACATTGGGGGTAAATCCCAGTTGTAAAAACTTTGTTAAACAGAGGCAACAAAAATTTGGCATGGATATCAGTAGCATGACGGAAAAAGTCTGAAGATAGACCATCCGGACCTGGTGCTTTGCCACTTTTGATATTATTCAGGGCATTTAACACTTCACTTTCACTTATCTCCTCATTCATACAAGAATTAATGCAATTCTCACAACTGTTTGGGACATGCGTAGTTACTGTGTCTTTAACGGCCTCATTAAATTCTGAACAAAAAGAAGAAAATTTCTAAGTGGAATAATGATTTAAAAGTAGTCAAACCATGTGCGTGGTAGAATTTCATTTGACCTATTCATCTTTGATGAGGTAATATTTTTCAGTTTTTGCCAGAATGCCTTTGAATCTTTATTGCTACAAGAAACATTAAGCTCATTCAAAAGTTTCTCATTATATTCAGTCTGTTTCCTTTTGTATAAATCCTTGAAACTTTTCTTGAGACTAAGATAATTTTCCAAAATCGGTTGTGAGTTTGTGTATCTAAAAGTGTTCAGTACGCTATATTTTATTTTTTTTACTAACTTCACATTCAGCATCCCACCATGGTGGCTGCAATGGAGAATTTAAGTTTTTTTTTTCTTTGTCAATTTCATTTTCCCTGCGGCCCTTTGAAGAAAAGAGACATAAATCTGACATGCCACATCAGTGTTTTGATCCAATGCTAGAATGAATTCTTCAAATTCAGACTCTACCCTGTCACGTAATTTAGAGTAAAAGCTGTCTCTTAAGTTTTCTTTCCAAACATATTTGGGCATTTCCTCCAACAATACTTTCTTCTTCTCTAATCTCTTCAACATATCTTGAACGGATGGAGATAGCAATTGGAAAATGGTCGGATTCAGATCTGTTTGCAACATACATATCTGTGATCAGTTCAAATAAGAAAACGAGCAAATAAAATAGTCCACAATACTTTTACCTCTGTTTGCTGTACATGTGATCTCACCGTCTTTGTCACTGTTGGATCTTCCATTTACAATGATCAGTTCAAATTATCTGCATAAGTCTATCAATTTTCTACCAAAATTATTTACCGCTGTATCTTTAGACTTGCGACTGGTTACAAACTGATTATTTATCAATTCATTCAAGTCATCAAACATTTGAATATGCCGGTTACTGTTATCAATATCCACATCTGAAGGCCAGAAGTGCGAGCATTAAAATCTCCACGTAACAGCCATGGTAAATCAGGATAAATAGTCATTATTTGCGTCATGTAGCTCTCAAGAATATCAAAACCTTCAATATTGTCATCATTGTATATAACCGAACGTTCAGGTGCAATATAAACAAACATGTAAAATATCAATGGACGAGTGCAAAAGAGACTGACTTACTTTCAGAATGACACAGTCCTGAGCCGTTTCCAGTAACCTTTCCACATAACACGAAAAATCCTTTTGAACACAAACAACGACACCTCCTTTCATTCGCTTCTTGCGTGGGCAGAAAAAAACTGTATAGTTAGGGAATGCAAGTTCAATGTCACATTTTTTACAAGACCACATTTCACAGAGTGCGAAGATTTTGAATTGAGTACAAAAAGATTTGAAAGATGGACATCTTAGTTTTCCAAAAAGACTTTGAATGTTCCAAGACATTATCTGAAACTCAGAAAATATATGCGGAGAATGCGGATGCGTTGAATGAACGACAGGATCCTCAAAACGTGTTGCTGACAAGGCCAAAGAGGAAGGGGGTCGTTCGGGACTCTTTCTTGCCTGGGAAGTGGGCCGCCCTGATCTTCATCTTCGTGGTCGTTCTTTCAGTCCCTGGGTGGCTCTGTCGTAGTCAAACGTCTTGCCGTCAATCATGAGTGAGTCAAACTTCAAGAATGCCTGTTTCTTTCCGACTTTGCCTTCTTCAGAAAAGGCAAGAGCAGACGGCGGGTATCTCGCACTCTCTTTGAAAATCTTCACCAATGAAGATCGATTTTCCCCCTCTGACTTTCTTTCAAGTTCTTCTTTTCTTTCAGAACTCGTTGCGTGTCCTTGAAGTTTGAAAAACATGCGATGATGGGTGCATCAGGGCCACTACTCAATCGGTGAACGCGTTCAATCCTATGTTCCCTTCAATTTTCAAGTGGTTATGAATCACATCTTTCACAAGTTCTCACAGTCGTCCCATGATTCATTTTGAGCCGTGCGCTTCAAACCATTGAAAATCAAATTGTTTCTTTTGGATCTGCCTTCCAAGTCGTCCAACTCCAACCTGTCCAGTAGTTCTTGATTCTGTCGTTTCAACACTTCATTCTCTTCCTTGACAGCACTGACTGTCTCATGCAACTGACCGACTTCTTCCCGTATCCCAGCGACGGAGTCACCGAGGGAGTCCAGTCGTACGTTC
>JAFLJL010002234.1:0-2500 GCA_018398815.1 Conus ventricosus | reverse complement strand
CAGGACGATGAAAAGGAAGAACAAGCAATCACTTATCGTTATCCTCAAATCAGGCACACACAAAAATGGACGTTGAAACTAACTACATGTATTTCTTTCCAACAGAAAGGCAGATTCCATTGCAAGGTAGGACTGATACGGATCACACCATGCTCTCTGGCAATCAACGGCCATACTGGCACGGAGTTCACACCGCACCCTACCACCAAACAAGGCCAAACTAGGCGTAAAGGACATGTCACCATCCCCTATGTCCGCGGTGTGACCGAAACCTTGAGCAGGAAGATCAGGAAAACCGGCGTCTCCGTACATCCCAAACCAAATCAGCACCATCTGCAGCCAGCTGGTCGCCCCAAGGACAAAACTGACAAACTGGACAAGTCTGGAGCTATCTACCAAATAGACTGTCGTGACTGTGAAGAAACTATGTTGGGGAAACTGAGAGAAACCTTCAAAAACGCTTGACAGAACACAAAAGGGAATCATCACCAGTAGGCGCCCACCTACATGCCCAGCAACATCAGTTCGAATACGACAACATCAGCGTTCTCGACCGTGACAATAGACGGTTTCAGCGTGGGGTGAAGGAGGTATCCATATTGCCGCCAACAACCCCACACTCAACCGGGACCGGGGCAGACCCACCTTGCCATCGGTGTACAACTCCCTCATTGTTCAGTCACATGACCAGGGTTCGACCCGTGGTCGTGTGCACTGAACTCCAGTTCACCCGGTAGCAACACCACCGCTGACGAAGACGGACGGAGGTCTGTCGAAAGCTCCAAGTAAGTGCTTATTTCCCAGCTGAGTGACTTGTTTAAATCCGGTAGTCGTTATAGCACGGAGTTCTTCATGTAAGAGCCACCGCCCTCAAACCACACACCATTGCTTTTGCTGCCAGAGGCCAACAGGCTGATGACAGACACACAGAAGATTCGAAGTAACTTCCACGAACACCCGAGGGTGTGTTTGTATTCGGTCTGTGACAGCTGTGTTCGGTGTATGTCATGGCAGTCTGGGTTTTGTTTGACTGCCATTTTATGAGGCCATTTCTTTTTTGCTTCCCCCCACCCCCATCCCCCACCCCTGATTTTCTCTCCCGCAACTGAAACTGTGTAACTATACGGATGTTTAAGAGTTTTCATTGCTAGCTGTCTGTTTGGTTAGGGTCATGACAGGTTTTCTCTCTGTACTCTGTGGAGAAACGTTCCGTGTTCGATCTTCTGATTTTATTTATCCCCCGAATCCCTGTATCACCACCACTGCTTCTACAACCACTTTGTTTCTAACCCCACCCCACCCCTCTCTCTCTCTCTCTCTCTGTCTCTCTCTGTCTGTCTCTCTCACTCTCTCTCTCTCTCGCTCTCTCTGCTTCTCTCTCTCTCTCTCTCTCTCCTCTCTCACTCTCTCTCTTCTCTCTCTCTCTCTTTCCAGGGCCGGATGAGGTGGGGAGGGGTCCAGGGTATCAGGAACCCCAACCCCCCCCCCCCCCTTCCTCTTCTTCCTTTAATCCGCGGCCAAAATTGCATTTGTGGTCATAAGTGTGAAAATCCTTGAATTGTGTGTGTGTGTGTGTGTGTGTGTGTGTGTGTGTGTGTGTGTGTGTGTGTGTGTGTGTGTGGTGTGTTGTTGTTCTTCAATTTAACGTCTTTTCACTAAATGTGATATTAGACAAGGTATGTGTGTTTGAGTGTGTGTGTGTGTGTGTGTGTGTGTGTGTGTGTGTGTGTGTGTGTGTGTGTGTGTGTGTGTGTGTGTGTGTGTGTGTTTGAGTGTGTGCATGCAGCGTGCGCACGTGTGTGCGTGCAGCGTGCGTACGTGAGTGCGCGCCCGCGTGCGTGTGTGTGCGTGTGTGCGTGTATGTGTGATGAGGAGAAAACTCTATGTAATAATTAAACTGTAAAAAAACAAAAAAAAAAAACATCAAAAGTAAAAAACAAACAACTGTACGAAACAAGATCATGAAACAGCAATTACAGGATTGAGCCAACTGGGCTTAACATAAGAATTCGTACAAAATTTAAGAGAGTCATGGTATCCTGAAATATGCACTTTGAAGCATCCTTTCGAAACTCTGACAAATCGGAATCAAAGTAGGGGCAAAAGTATAGAACGTGTGTTGTTGTACAATTATCAAGGGCGCCACAAGCACATCGAATATTCTTGACATATTTTGTTCTGAATGCATTTATTTTTAACCGAAATAATAAGGAGGCAAGTTGTCTACTGTGTCTTGGGTATAATCCTATGTTTATATTACGGTTTACTGGATTTACTGAGGAAGCCCTTTTTAAAAGATTACTTGCTCGAGAGCTCGTACAACAAAGTATAGAAGAGTCGGGTTTATGTATTCGGGGGAGAACACTTTCTTTGTAGTATTCCTCAAATTTTTCAAAAGAGGCTCTTTGTAAGAGAGATATCTTATGTAAGCTCAAGGGATATATAGAAGCGTATTGTCAGAATTGTTTCACTGCTCGAGCAATCCTGTCAGCCATTCATT
>JAFLJL010002233.1:0-28418 GCA_018398815.1 Conus ventricosus | reverse complement strand
TTAACTTTAACAAAAATAAAACCTTCATAGTCAAAATAGACTGGAGGCTACCAGGCGTGTTGATCCTAAATTTGGGAAGATGTGGCATTTGTAATAGAAGGCAGGAGACCGTGTAAAAGTATTTCAACGCAAAACCCAACAAGTTTTAAACTAAGCAGAATTAGGCGAAAATTCCATTGCTAAGGCAGACAATAACCTTTAGAGATAGAGCGAAGCCGTTATGTTACAGAACTTGGGGAAAGAGTTGCCAACACAACTAAATACAAAACAACCTCTTCAAAAATTAAACGAAAGAGATGAATAATAACAGAAATGAGACGAGTTTAATGGAGAAGTGTAAAAGAACTTGCAATTCTCAATATTCTGATCGAGAGCGCAAGGGCCTTGATAAAGCTCTACAGACAATACGGGGTGAACTGATGCAAAACACGGCAAAACTTAGAAAGAGATATAGAAGAGAAAAAAATAAACTAGCTGATGCAGACGATAACAACTAGGACTAGAAGAAAAGGCTAGAATAACAGCAAAATTACAGGAGTTAATGGGCAAAAGACAGAACTGTTAGGCGCGATTTCTATTAACAGAGGTAAATCTAGAATCACAAATAACGAATCAAGAAGTTATAAAGAAAAAGTTTATAAAATACAACGCTGGCAGAAAGAAAAAGGTTTCTGTTCAGAGAACAGGGATTACAATAGTTAGTTATTAACAGCTTTTGGGTTTGCTATCTCTACACTCGTTTATGTTTTTAAACCGGCAGTGCGCCAACAGGGCCAGTAGCACCTCCGACACCTCAGCCGGTAAAATTTGGGTTTAGAAAGCAATTACACCACCTAGCAAACTTATTAAAAAAGTTAGCAGCTAAAGCGATTGATGCTCTGCCGGGCATAATAGGCGGTGTTGTTAGTTGGGTTTTGTCTACTATAGGCAAAGTGGCTGGTTATATGGCTGACCATTTTTGGACGTTAGGAGTGCTAGCTGCTGGATTAATTTTTAGTGAAATAAAGTAAGGCTAATCCAGTAAACGTTAAAAACACAACAAAGGCTGTCTTTTTCTAGTGCTGTGCTGTCAGTGCTAGGTACATTAACAGGTGCGTCGCTTTCTGGTTGTGGGCTGCTATCTGTCTGTGGGGCGCTTATAACTGGTGGATGGATCGCTTTCTTCAGGGCTAGGTACTTTTTGCAAAATCGGATGGAGCAGGCCTTGTGTTTAAGTCTGATAGTGCCTAAGTTTTCGGTCGTCTCCAGCTATGAGAATATCATTATAATAATTCTTGTATCTGCACTAGTTGTCTAAGGGTCGAGGGTAGCCGGTATAATCCATGGCCTCCAACAAAGTAACCTTTGACCCTAGCATGTAAAAGAACGTCTTGATACCTTTGTTATGCTGGTAGGAACTCAACGCAGAGTTAATAGCATCTTCTAAATTGGTAAAATTGTATCTGGAGCACAGCTGGAGATTGATTACTATGCTAGACTTGGTATGTGCTTGTGCTCTAATAAACCAAACGTATGTCCGTATGGAGTCTAAAAGCTATGCATCCTGGCTTGTTTAAGCCTTCACTTTCATCTAGATAAATGTTGCCCAAGCATTAGGTTGTATTTTGTTCAATTGACATAATCGGACTTGTTTGATTGGTGAAAAAGAGTGTGGCCAGGCCAGTAGTCAAACTTATATTCTCTTTTTGCACCCCACTAATACACTGTGCTAACCCATGATTGCGGTCTCACTTTTGTCTAAAATCAGTTGAAGATTTATGTGAAATCGTGCACGATTCTTTCATGTGAGTTGTTGTCTTGGGCTGAGGAAATGGAATTAAACGCGTGGTCGTTAAGGGAGGGGGCACTTGTAGTTAAGTTTTGTATTCGTTGTATGGTAATAAACATGAAAGTTATATACTGACCTTACTAAAAGATTAGGATGTTTACTGGTTTGCATATGAAAAAAACCGCAGCCAGTTGTTGCGCAGTAACTGGCAAAATTTAATGATTCTGGAAAAAAGCTATATGGCGGGATTACAAGCTGATGACCACTCTGTACTCTTTATTGGCGGATTTAAATATCTATTTAGCGGGTAACAGTCGAACCGGAAGCCTGTAGTTGATTCATTCTACTGCAATGGTTAATAAACTCAATTCCACGATTAGGGGTTATAAAACGCTCCTACAATTGTAAGTGGCACTTTCGTTATATAAAAGGTTCCATTTTTAAATTTGTTTTTAAATAGTTATAAAAAAGATGTACATCCATATAACCAACCAAACATCCGTGATGGTTCTAAACGTATCCAATTGTCAATTGGCGGGTGTCACGAGTTTGTCAAGAGGCCAACGACGATTGACCATTAGGGTGGTGTGGAATTGTTTTCATTTGTTTATTGTCGTTGTAGTTGTCGCGGTCCCTTCCCTTAGTGTGGCATGTGGCTGCGGTTGCCCTTAATGTAGTTCAGCCTCAGGTTTGGTTTTGCTTTCTCTCTCTTCTCTCTCTCTAATTCCCATTGCCCGTTGCAATTCATCCGCAGTTTCAGGGTGGCTGTTACTTCTCTCGAAATGGCTGTCTCTATCGGCTCTCACCTGTCTTTTCTACTGTCGCAGTGCTTCATTTTCACTTTTAGGTTGAAGGTAGCTTCACTCTGTGACGTTAGCGTGGCATGTTGGCGCATCGGCTTAGGAGGGTTTTCTCTTCACCTCGAGCGGCAGTGTCTCTGGACGCCTGATCGGTCTGTGTTCTTCCACCATTTCGTCGAAGGTACAGTCGGTACCTTCATTTCCCTAACAGTCGGCACCTGTAGGGCGGAGAGACATCCCTTCACGTTTTTCTGCATCTGCCGCTGTGTCCTTCGACCGGACAGTGGCCACGAGAGAGTCGTTTTGTCCCGCCCTCTTCTGGGTCACCCACGGGTAGCTGTAAGCATCAGTTTCGTGGTTTGTTTGTTTTGGTGTTTTGTTGTTAGCCGGCTTATTCTATCTTTTGCGCAATTGTCTTTGGTTTTCAAAATTGTAAAAGGAAATAATGTTGGAGACCCTTTTCTCTGTTAATTCAATCTTTAACCTGGCCTTATCTCAATAATATCCAAATTCTTTCTCCTGTGTATGCATTGGTGATGCGGTTAGTCGGTGGGGATGGGAGAGAACCTGGTGATTCAGGGGTTCTGCGTACTTGCTTGGGTCTTCGCTCGTCCGCCCCGGTCACATTCGCCGGAACTCTTATTCTTCGGACACGTCTGTTTGTGTTGCAGGAGAACGCGTTGTTATGTTCGCGAGCGTGCGTACGCATGATTTGTCGTTTGGATGTGTGGTTGGAGATTTGTCTTATTTTTGAAAGATGATATAAAATGTCGTGGGATAATTGTTGCCTTGAATTATTTTTATTTGCAAATGTGGACGGCAGATGTACCAGCAATTAGTTCAGTTCCTACGAAAGAAAAAATTGTTTAAACGGGAGTGAGAGAAGGATGAAGTAATCTCTTTGTTTTATAGCCAGTTATTTAATGCAGTCTCTTACCTGCTTCGCAGATGAAGACTTTATCGAACATTCCTGATTGGTTGGTTTGCTGTGTGTTATGCTCAGGTCTGTGTGGAGCTGGTGTTGTTTGTGTATGTAGTAGACCTCCCCTCGCCCATCATGCAAGTGGCTGTTGGATTAACAGCATGGGTCAGACTGTACTGACTGCGGGGGTTCCCAGTTCACTCCTTCCTCCTCTCTTCTTTCCTCCAGTTACCTTTTACTCCTCCGGGGGCTTTCACCGGGAGCTGGATGGGTGGTTGCCGCGCAATGGTTGGGGCCACGCCACTGGTTGGGGCCACGGACTGGTTGGGAATCGCGCACTGGTTGGCTACCCGCGCACTGGTTGGTGGCCCACGCACTGGTTGGGAATCCGCGCATGCGTTGGGGTCACGCACTGAGTTTGGGAACCAGCATGGTTGAGGCCACGTACTGGGGAAAAGCCCGTGGACTTCGACTGGCCCAGTCAGATCCCCTTCAGGACTCCGCAACAACGCACGTCCCCTGGGACGCGCTCTCCACCGTCTGTTTGTGTGTGTCAAGGGTGTCGCCTTAAACGACTCTTTCAAGAACCGACCCGCGTTTGGAGCACCTAGTGCGACAGGGTGCTCCAGTAGACTTGGGAGAGGCGGGGTGTGGGGGCACTTACATGGACATGGAATGGGAGGGTGCTGGAAACGTTTATTATAATTGTGTTCTGTGTCATATGTTTTGCAATGCTTGATTGTGATTGTGTATGTCGTATATTGAAATGCTTGATTGTGATTGTGCATGTGTGCGTGTTGGAATGCTTGATTGTGATTGTGCTGGTTGCGTGTTGTTGAAAAATATTTATTTGCGATTGAGTGTGTTGATGTGAATAAATGGGGTGTTGTATCGTAATCTTTTTGTTGTGGGTCTAGCGAGGCGTGTTGTGAGGTCAGTCACTCCCTTCACTCCCATCTAAACTGATCCTGTCAGGGCAGACTCCAGGGGGCGGTCGTTGACAATTATGGGGCTCGTCGGGCTGGTGAAGGGCTCTGTACTGTCTCTCTCGTTTGCGAGTACCTGTCAGTTCTGTCTGTTTTTGTATACGTTTAGTGTAGTTTGTTGTGGTTGTATGTGGGTGGTTGTGGGTGCCTCTGCGTGTAGGGTAGTCTTTTGTGGCTGATGGAACATCCGGTGTGACTGGGGCAGTCGAGTCGAGCACGAGGGGATCGACCGCGCCCCAGACCTCTTTCCGCCGGGTGCATCACGCAGATCGGCCGTAAGACTTGCCTTTCTGTTGCACTCAGTCTTCCCTTCCCTGGTTTCGTAGCTAACAGTTTTCTAGCCGGGTGGTTGAGTACAGGTGTGTTGTATGGACGTTAGTGTCACTTTTTTCCTCTTCTGGATCCGTCAGCATTTTGTTTTTTTTTTTTCGGGTGAGCCCCACCGCACTGTTGCTCGTGCTGTTGGATCGCGGTTTTGTTGCCAGAGTGGGAGCAGCCGGACATTTTTTTTTTTTTTTTTTTTTAGTGTGAAGCCCCACCGCATGTTCCTCATGTTGTGGTGCGCGGTGTTGCATGAGTGGGAGCAGCCGAAACAATGTCTGACTAACAGTTGAAGTTTTTTAAAAAATTTATTTGCTGTTTCCTCAGTCAGTCACAATGAGGAGTTGACATATCCGAGGCGGTATTTGGTTTTTTTTTCTTTTAAGTGGAATTGTCTTTCCCATGTACTTTGATAAACGTAGGATATCGTTGTCATGGCAAAAGTCTGGTGTGGTGGTATGGCGTCGCGTGCGTCGAGGAAGAAAGGTATTCAAAATGTGTCCCTACTATTATTACAGGCACTTCGCTACAGTGACACTCTCCTTATTCCAGTGCCGGTAGCAGATAGTCCCTGTGAGTACTTTGACTACTTCTTCGCTAAGGGATCTTCATGTTGAGACCCGGACTGGCACTTCGCTCGGAAAGCATCAGTGTATAGTGAAGCACAACTGTTGGTCTTTGTTGGTCGCAGAAACCGGAAGCCCTCTCTTCTCCATGTTCCCTCGTAAGGAGTACGCCCAGGGAGCGACTTTCCTCATGGGAAAGTCGAGACCCAAGGGACGGGTCAAAAGGGACATCCTCCCGTGTCGGAGTGGTGAATCTGCTCAGGATATGCCTCGTCCTTAGTTTTTGGAAGCGACAGCGACAGAGGATGCTGCCAGGCAGGAAGCCCTGCGTCAGGAAGGGCTACCCTGCGTAGGGGATGAGGCGCGCTCTGTGTAGGGAAGAGCTAGATAGGCAGGAAGCTCTGGCAAGGAAGAGGCACTCTCGCAGAGAGGAGACTGCCTGAGTTGGCCCACGTCGGGGAAGTAGTTGGATCTGCGTGGGAGGAGGAAACTCGGCGTAGGAAGCGGCTGCCAGACAGGAGGCTCTGTGCAGGGGGAGATGGACCAACTTCTTTCGCGGCTCCCGCCATCTGTAAATCAGGGGGGTTGAACGACAGGACAGAGCGATATAGAGTTAGGAGGCCCAAAGTTAAGCTTCCAGAGTTCAGAACTAGTGTGGCATTAGATATGTTCTTAGAGCATTTTGACCAAAGTGGCTAGTTCATTACCAATTGTCTGAGGAACAAAGGCCATGCACTTGGTTCTGGATTATCTGGTGATGGCAAGGGAGCGTGTGCTCACTCTAAATGAAGGCGCTTCTTATGCAGCACATGCTAGTTGGCTCTGCGTAAGCAGTTTCCACCTTACCCAGAGACGGACAGGAGGAAGTTCCGGTGCATGAAGAAGGAATAACGACGAGACTTCGCTGCAGTTTTGGAGATAGGGCTGCGCAAACGCTAGGGTACTGGCGTCAGTTGGCTAAGATGGAGGATCTGATTCTCATTGCAACAGCTCCCAACACTGTGTCCCCGAGTTGATGATCGTATTATGGCCGAGCAGCACCTCAGGATTTCGCGGCTGGCGATCATACGCGAGGTGTTTGCTGAAGCCGTAGAGCGTTTGGGCCTCGCTCAGACACGGCAGGACGACCAACAGGATTTAGTGGGGGGGGGGGGGGACAATATGGCGCCGACGACTGCTAGTGGGTTGAACAAGGCAGGCAGTTCATCGGGGATTTAAGCACCCCGGTTCTGTTTTCTTTGCTGGTCGTCCCGGCCTCTTTAGGAAAGATTGCTAAAGACGCCGGTAGTTATGGGGCTAGTCCTTCCCCGCGTCCTCGTGCTCAGTAACGTGGGGTCCATCCCGCTCTAGTGGTACAGAGTGCCCGTGTTTTTTTCTGTTGTTGGTTTCTTCCTTGAGTCGACTCATCAGGGATTCCTGGGGGCATCAACGCTCTTTGTTGGCCACGGATTTGTTTCCCTAAGGCCCGGCGGGGCGTTAGTTAGAGTTAGTTATGATGTGTGGGGTTGGAGGTTGGTTTTAACTCCACCGTCCTTCTTACTATACTTTCTCCACCCCACTTCTGTTTCCCCCCCCCCCCCCCACCCCAACCCCCCTATTGGCGAAGTATGGGGCCATCGCGGTGGAGAGACCTCTGTTTCCTTCTTATAGGGAATACTATCACCTTAGCGGACGGACGGACTGCCCGTTACAGCGTGTGTGGGCGTTACCACACGCGCCCCAAAGCTAAGAAGCAGGAACAGGAATTTGCGTCCCGTTCTTCAGCCGATCTCTGGACGAGGTTCTGGCCAGGGCGATCTGCTACATGGTCCGACTTCAGGCCAGGGACTTGGACGTCCAAACGACGCTTGCGACAACTGGGTGGGATTCGTCCGCTCATTCTGCCGACACGCCAAAGTGTGCTTTTAAGCTCCACAAGGGGATCCTCTTTGGGTTTTAACTCAGTACAGATAGGGTAGCAAGAATAGTTGTTCCCCAAAGCTTGAGCGTCTGTTCTACGGCCAGGCCCATGATTCACCTGGCAGGCCATATATGGGTCCTCAAGCGGACTCTCGAGGCGAGTTAGACAGGATTCTTCTGGCGGGGAATGAACTCTCCAGGTTAGCTGTTACTGCCGCGTTGCGATTGACTGCCAACGGACAACGCCTAAGGGTCGCATGAAGCGTGTTTCCATAGGATCAGTGCCAACGGGTTGGGGAGCCATTCACAAGGTTGGGGTTTGGCCCTGGTGGGACCCCATTAATCCACCATCACCGCTCGCGGTCTCGCCTACATTTCGGTAGCGGATAGACTCCGCAAACTCGATACCAGAGGCTGTCCCGCTTAGGACTATCGGATGCCCCTACTGTTGCTGATTGCTGTCGGCGATTCGGCCCGCGCACTGGCGTGCCCAGGAAGAACAGTACGGGCCGGAAGTTTGTACTGGAGAGCGGTCATTTCATCCTTCTCAGTGCATGGTCCGGATCCGGCGGTCAGTCGTCGACTCATGAGTTAGACAGTGGAACTGCGGTCATTTTCGTCATATAAGGGTTCCAGCAATAACGGCTGCTGACTCTCTCAGCCGAGCTCCGTTGTCGCACATTTGAATATCACGTCAGCGGGACACTTCCCCTCAACCAGGGTTATATCCCTTTTGGTCTCTGTATCAGGTGTAGTGACAGTTTCCACTTCAGTGATGTTAACGGTTAGTGAATCATATGGGTTCGGATAGCTACATCTATTGTTGGAAGGTTTGCTTAGTGATTGATCAAAGTCGTTTTTATGTATTTCCTTTATAATTAGGTCGTGGATGTTTTCTTTGGATTTTTCGTACCTTTTGTCAATCAAGAGGGTGGGTTTCGGTCCATTGTTGTGAATTTGTCACATGCGTCGAGTTTCAAAGGAGCACTGTGTCTCCGAGAAACAGATGCTTTTTCTAGAAGGGGGTTTGTCACGAGTTTGTAACGAGGCTACGACGATATACCCATCTAGGGTGGTGGAATTGTTCATTGGTATTTTGTCGTAGTTGTTGTCGGTGTCGTCCTTAGTGTGGCTTGTGGTGCGGTTGCACCTTAATGTAGTTCAGCTCAGGTTAGGTTTGCTTTCTCTCTCCTCTCTCTCTACTTCCAATGCCCTGCAATCATTCCGGCAGGTTCACGGGTGGTGGTACCTTCTCTCGAACTGGCTGTCTCTATCGCTCTCACCTGTCTTTCACCTGTCGCACGTGCTTCATTTATTTTAGCTTGGAGGTATGCTCACTCTGTGACGTAGCGTCGGCATGTTGCCGCCATCGTTAGGCAGGATTTTTCTCTTCACTCGAGAGGGAAGATGTCTCTGGAGGCCTGCTCCGGTCCTGGTTCTTCACCATTTCGTTCGAAGGTACAGACGGTACCTTCATTATCCTACAGTCGGCTGTAGGGAGATACATCACTTCACCTTTTTTCCGCTCTGCGCTGCTGTCCTCTCGACCGGACAGAGGCGAGGGAGTTCCGTTTGACCGACTCTTCTGGGTCACACACGGGTAGCTGGTTGCTTCCGTTTCGTGTGGTATGTTTGTTTTGTTTTTTTGTTGTTAGCCGGTTATTCTTCCCACCTTTTGCCGCAATATCTTTTGTTTTCAAAATTGTAAAAGCAAATTGTTGTGACCTGTTTTCTGGTTATTCAATATTTAACCTGGATTCTTAAATATATCAAAATTCTTTTCTCTGTTTATGCATCAGTGATTGCGGTAGTCGGTGGGAATGGGAGAGAACTGGTGATTCACAGTTGGAACTTGCTTGGTCCGCTCGTCTGCCCTGTACATTCGCCGGACTCTTATTCGTCGGACTCCGTCTGTTTGGTGTGTGCAAGGAGAACGAGTTTTAGTTCGCGACAAGCGTGCGTACGCATGAGTTGTCGTTTGGATGCTGTGGTTGGAGATTGTCTTATTTTTAAATGTTGATATTAAAATGTGGGGATTATTGTGCCATTGCCATTATTATTATTTGCAAATGTGGTGGCAGATGTTAAAGCAATTAGTTCAGTTCCTAAGAAAGGAAATGTTAAAAGTGAGTGAGGAGAAGGTTGAGATTATTCCTATTTGTTTTTATAGCCTGTAGAGAACAGGGAAAAGGCGGCTTCTAACTCACTTTCGCCCTCCAACCAGTTTTGGGCGAAAGTGACCTAGAAGCCGCCTTTTCCAGTCTCTACTAAGTTATAATTTTGACCTTAAAATCCGCACACTTATTCGGATAATTTCTACCTACCAAACATTGTATAACAGACAGGCAGGCACGAGGCTGAAACCTGATCACTTATTTAGGCTACACCACAGCGCAGGCTGAGCGCCCCGTTTACAAACTGTGCGACCCAACAAATCAATATAAACACGGCTCGCGGCGCACTCGGCTAGGTTAACCTGCAAACGTATTGCATCAGCGAATGTTCTAGACTGCCACGTGACACTCCCACTTCGAGGCCGCCACTGTCAGCAAGAGCCGGGCCGGTTTTCGTCCTTCTTTCTCAGGCTGCCGCCCAGAAGGTTGGTTTTTGACTGATGCTCCGGTGTAACCACTGGGTTTTTTTTTAAAATGGCTAACATGTTTACCGAAGAACAGGCTTGTGCTATTCACGAATATAAGTTTTACTATTGCTGTTAGAGATTTGTCGAAAAAGATTAGGTGAAGCATGTTCTCTGCAGTTGAAACGAAAAGAAGCATGGCTTTTGTGGAAGCGAAAAAAGTGAAACTGACTATTCTTAACGGCTTGTTGGTTCAAGAAAATGAAAGAAATATTGCTGCAACAAGATGTAGCCAGTTTCAATACGTGTTTGACTATGATGAGATGGTTCCTTATTAATTATCGGCGTGCATTGTTGAAATCGGCATGCAAATCAATTCCATCACGCCGTAATGTTGGGCGCTGGCTTGAAACAGCTTCCAGTCATGTTTAAAAAAAACAAACACGCTACAAACATGGGCGTACATTTCTTAAGACGCAGGTGAACTTGGCTGATTTGTATGCTAGAAAAACTCATTTCAACTTTCTGTGTGTTTTTATAAACTATCTCCTAAATTTCACAAGCTAGGAATCCAGTATAAATGAAACTGTGAGCAAACGCCAAACTTATGCAACTTGAATAACGATTTTAGAATGTTTTGGCAACAAACTAGATCGGGATAGCGGAAAGACAGACCAGTTTGGAGAGGTAGTGTGTAGCCAGCACTATCTCCAATATAATGAAAACTCTTTGGTGTGGGAGGCAGCCCTGCGGTATAATTTAGCGTGCTCGACTGTGGCTCTACTATAAATAAACCGTTCATGCTGGGAACCGCTCTTTATAGTAGCAAGGAGGGCTGCGGTAAATCCGCCTTGCTATAAATTAACCTTTCATGTGCTGAACGCGTATTTATCGTAGCTAGAGGGCTGCGGTATAAAATCCGCCTTGCTATAATACCCGTTCATGCGTATGTGATCGGGTTATTTATAGCAGCAGAGGGCTACGGTAAAAATCCGCCTTGCTATAAAATAAGTTCATGCGGTGAACGCCTTATTTATTGTAGCTAGAGGGTCTATGGTACTGCTGTACTTGCTATGTGCGGACCTAAGGGAGGTAACTCTGGCACCCCCACCTCCCCGCACGCCGTTCCCCACCCCCCCCACCCACCCCACCCACGATTGCACACACTAAAGTCACTTCTAGTTTTACTTAAGTCTCCTCAAGTTTCCTTAATTAAGTTCTTAATTAAGTTTTTAATTAAGTTACATCCAAGCTCTTGATTAGTTCTTGATTAAGTTCTTAAATTACGTTCTTAATTAAGTTACCTACAAGATTGTAATTAAGTCGTCTTTAAGTAACATCTAAGTTCTGATTCAAGTTTTCTTATAATTATCAAAAAACAATTAATGTATGTATCTTAAATAGTAGATGCCTAATATAGTACACACACGCTAAAAAAACGCGTCATCGTTGAGGGATGTCTTGCTTAACGCCTTGGGTGTTGAGATCGGTTCTGCATAGATCTTAATGAAGTTCTTAATCCTAAGCAACCGCCATGATTACAATTCTGGACTATGCGAAATGTCTTTTATAGACTCCTGTCTTTATTTATTGACTCCATAATTTTAACATAATATTAATCGCCATGATCTATTTTTATCCAAAAACAATAAATTTAAGTTCTTTTAAATATTATTGCATTTTCAATGGATCAAAATGAATTTTTGTTATTGGCCGGTTTGTGGGCGTCTGTTGACTTCTTCTGTATTTAGTGGTTCGATTTTTTTGGCCTGCTTTTGTTTTTTTGTTGCCATCTTTTTTATATTTTATAACCGTATAACTGCCCCCAGCAGCAGCAAATGGCGCCAAAAATGGCAACAGTTTTTAAGTTCAATATTCCATGAAGGGGGGGGGGGGTGGGGGGGGGGGTGGGGGGGTGGGGGGGGGGGGGGGGGGGACTTTGAGTGCCCTTGAATTAACTAGCTCTTGTTTGGAGCTGGCATTGATCAACTGTTGGCGTTGGCGGTGTTATGTTTTCATTATGAGTTATTTCTGTGATTTGTAACTTTAAATATCTTTGTTGTTCAACTTCTGCTACTCTTTTTCTGCTGCATACACCGCCCAGGCTGCTTAGCTTTTCACTCTGTCACTTTCTCGGACTTGATTTCACTGTAAAATTTAGTGTTTCTGATTCTGCTGATTTTCCGCCTCGATCATTTTGAAGGGAATTTAAATTCTATATGATTAAAGGAAATTATCCCAGATTAAACGGCGATAACATGTTCCAAATCTGTATTATAGAATCACCCCCGTGCCTTTAGAGACTCTAATGCCTTTGTTAAAAATGGATTTGCGTTAAATCTACGTAAGATTTGTTCAGAATCAATAGCGCAAATCTACTGCTAGTTTAGTGTACAATAGACCGTTTGCCCACACTTTTCACCATTCTCGACCCCAGCTGCGCTTCATACCTGTTATGATACTTTAGAATGTCTTGTGGCGACATTGTTGAATCTGTTCAATGCCTGGACTTCAGTTCCGAGCTGAGAAACTGTTTTGTTTTCTTCAACTGCTGCAAAGAATACAACCTTTCCCTTTTTTTGGGCATAATAGCTTGGATCATCACTTCTTCATTTGTAAGTCCAAGACCGTGTAGCCGCTCTGTAGCTCTAGCATACTCATCGCTGTTTCATGTTTTTTTATTAATTATAATTATTTAATTTTTTAAAATGAGCCACCGAAAAAATATTACAACTTGTATTCCATTCTGCCCGTTATTGGAGGTCTAAGGGTAGGATAACACCGACCGCTGCTAAAAGGCCTGTTACAAATAAAACGGAACAGCAGATCTTGGCCAAACGAGACTTTGAGGATTCCAGCAAAGCCTATTCGCTAATATTACAGCTTCCCCGTTCGCTACGAAGATTTTTAGCTTAAGCATGGAATAAATTCCAGGAATATAATAATTATGTAAAAAAATTCATTTATAAAAAAAATGTCTTGTAACTCGTATGATGATAGGTGGGCGCTGTGGTGAATGCGCTTGCTTTTCGCGGAAGTATTTTGCATTTAGGTAAACTACGGGATGACGGCGATGAGAAAAAGACTATAACAAAGCTGTGGAGCAAACTACTGCAGCACAAGATTCGTATGAAAAAGGCACGAGAATTGGCAGTTAGATTTTATTATACGGACACACTGAAAAAAAACAGGGACTTGCGCTTACACATTTACGATGTTGATCAAGCGATAAAAGATGTATTATTATAGTAACGGGCCAACCAATCCAATCATTGGCCCCCACCAAAATTCAGTGACTTTTATCATCCATCAGAAAAACAAACGACGCAAGAAATCGCGTTTTTTGTCGTTGGTATGGACTGTCGTGTATTTTGTTGCGCATAATAATCAGATGATAAAAAAAATGCACACAAAATCTATTATTCACCAAAAGGACTATTGGAAGGAATCACAGCAATCAAAAAGCTAAGCAAGCAGGGGGGGTCAGTGAACAACAGCAAGGAAATGGTTATCTAAACAAGCGATTTGGCAAATTTATTTACCTGCGCCTAGATGAATACAGAGACCACACTTTGTCAATACAACTCCAAACGATACCCATCAAATGGACCTTCTATATTTACCCTCTGATAAGATTAGACGAAAAAGATTTAAGTACGCACTTACAGTCATTGACATAGCTTCAAGATACAAAGATGCGGAACCGTTAACACAAAAGAGTGCTTCTGCTGTTGCTGTCGCTATACAAACTGATATACCAACGAGGCCCGTTAACTTACCCTCGCATGATTCAAGTTGATGATGGAAAAGAATTTAAAGGCAAGTGAATCAATTATTGTTGAAACATAGAGTTACCATTAAAAGAGGCATTCCAGGAGTTCACAGATCACAGGCTTTAGTTGAAAACTTTAACAAACAGTTAGCCGAAAGACTTTTTTCCTACCAGTATCACAGAGAGCTTATTGACAATTCTCGCAACACAGAATGGGTTAAAGACTGCCCTCAGTTTTGCGCGCAATGAATAATGAAGAATTTAAAGGGCTAAAACCAGTACAAGCAATCAAAAGAAAAACAATAAATGTTGCTGAAGACTCCAGTACACCCAGCAAATTATTACCGTTTGGCTTGAAAGTAAGGTACCTTTATTTACCGGGGGAAGCAGAAGGGGACACTCGCATCAGGGCAACCGATCCAGTTTGGAGTGTTGATCCGTATGAAATAAAAAGAATTGTAAAAATGAATCCGCCCGTGTATTATTTACGAGAAACTGACACAACAAAACAACCAGCTCCTCAAAGATCTTTTGTAAAGGAAGAACTGCAGATAATCCACCAGACACAGTTCGCTTTAATTATTTTACGGTTCTCCAATGTCCATATGCATATGAAAACTCTGGATTAACAAACACACGTTTTGTGTTTGTTCTATCTAATGACTTCTTTGTTACAACAGTTGTGTTGATCTCATGTAGATTAGATCGCAGTTTTATGTTGTCATGATGAAAAGTCTTATGGTCAAACAATGCTTCTTTGTAGTTGTCATGTGATATGTTTGACTGCACAACATGCGAGATATTCCTTTTGCTTTCTTAATGGTTTTCTCCTGGCTCGAAATACTGTACATTTTCGACCTTAACCCCACATACTCCTTGATCACCTTTCCAGATAATTCATCTTTCATCTTTCCTAAAACCTTCTTGTTAGTAATTGAATGCAAAGGCGAATCTTTAGGGTAATCGGATGTGTCATACATCCTGCATGTCCTTTAGCTACTTCTAATTCCATGTCTTTATAGATATCTTCAGTAGGGATATCTATAACAAAACTATCTGTACCTGTGTAAAGTACTCTGGACTCTGGATACAGGGGTTTAAAGTAGTCATAAAGAAATTCTAACATCAAAAGCTTTGATAATTCTAAAACAGTAAACCCAATAAATACAGGTTTGTCCAATTTGACTTTCTTTTTTTTTCATCATTATACCAAAAAGCTGGTCATGAAATCTTCTAAAGTCCTGATAATTAGGTTTTGAAGTCAGCTTAATTGCTTCGTTCTCTTTGGTGACCAATCTGACATCGTTGCGCTTGTGTGGATTCTCCATAGTCTTTCCGAAACAGCTGTTGTTCATTAACTTGAAAAAGTCTTTTTCTGAAGCATCTGTGGATTTAGTTCTAAGATCAGTGTTCTTCATGATGTATGGTTTCATGAACTGTTCTTGATCAAAAGCTATTATACGATGAACAGCTGTCAACTTCAAACCATGCCTTAAATAAAATTGTATAAGTCTGTAATGGCAGACATAATTTTTTTTGCCCGAAGATTAGGCACAAGTTTAGGCGGCTCTCTTGGATTCATCTTTAGACTTTCTGCTGCTAATGGATAGTCATTATGCAGGTCATGGAGTTCATTAGGATATTCTAAGTCAACTTCTAGAATGAAACCGCGCTGTTGACCCGGCGTCAAACTGCCCAACCACTTTAATGCCTTTTGAATATTTTTCGGATCACGCCTGTGTACATTTTAAAGTTACGTAATGGAAGTGATTGCGCCATTGCCCAACCATACAGATTGTTTTGCATCTAAATACATGAGATAGTTAGACCTTTTACTCGGATCATAGTCGTCCAAGTATTTGTTGTTTGCTTTACAGTAATGATGTGACGCCATACTAATTCCTCCACGCAATCCGTTTTCAATCATCTGAATCATTGGTAGGTCAGACAATAAATCAATCTGTACTCCAGTAAACTTTAAGAAAGCATCCCAACTCATCCCAGGCGCGAAATGTAATGCGCAGGATCCAGGCTATAATGTTTCATGCAGGTCTTTCTGTAATTTTCAAAGACGTCCGCCAACAAACATGTATCAGCCAACAAGTAGGAGTCATGATAGTCTCCCATTGTTTTACACTCTAACTTTTGCCACGCATCTTGAGCATGCTGGTAATCAGAATCACTGATGTCCTTCTCTCTAAGACTAGAAAAGAACGCGCCTTTAGGCGGAAGTGTGTCTTCATCAAACCTTTCCCAACTGTTCATGTATTCATAAAGGTAAACGCCCTTTCTAACAAGAGTTGGGTCAAAATATTCTTCCGTTATTGGGCAGGATTTTAAGGACATAGCCAGTGACTCTAATGAACCCATCATGTGCTGCATTAGAGTCATAAAAAGACATGTTATTTAAAGTGAAACACATGTACTTTTCGATGACTGTGCAATGCATGTTACCCTGAAGGCATCGCCCACTGCTTTCATTATAAGATGAGAGTCGTAACCTCGCAAGTTATGAAAGAATACAGGCAGCTTCCATGTCTTTGGTTCAAACTTTAGTTGAAGATTGCAGTTGTTGTGCGCTGCTCTCTGAACTTTCCACTAATGTGATCATGGTCTCTTACTTTTGGATTGGCTTCTTCACTGAGTTCTAAACCACAAAATCCAACAATGTGTGGCTGAGTCATACTGTTGTTGGTCTTTAGGTGTCATCATGATTTCAGATAAATTCAGATTATTAGAACAGTCATTACGCACTTGCTGCATGCGTTTTAAGAAGTATTCTGCAGCATTAGGCCCTCTATATAATTCTGGTGCTGAATGAGCGCCATCCGACCTGACAATAATGAAGGCAAATGAACAAATCTGATGATTACTCTTTAAGACTGTTTTTTCGAAGTTTTTGTGGCGCTGGCCCTTCATAAGGAACAATAAGCGACTCAAAGTCTGCGTAAACAACATATGGAGAATTTTGCATCCGTTTCCAGTTCTTAAAACTAACTTTAGATCCGGGTGGGGGCGTAATTAGTTCTGTATTACAGTCAAACTGGGTTAATACAATGTTTTATATGTTCACTCGCGGCTTGCACAGATGGAATTCTGTTTAAACATTTTCTACAGAATTCTTGTTTATTTTTATGCTTTGAAGTATGCCGCAATAATCTACTCATTGTTCGTATCAATGTGTAATGCGGCAGCCCTGCTGGTGAAAACATTAGTAGTAAGTCAACATGATTTTTGTCTGGCTCGCCTATTGTTGGACTGTTCTTGGACATTTTAAATAGGCTGTAGATTTGTTTCCTCATCCCATGTGTAGATATTAACAGTTATTGGGTTTGTTTTGTTCTTCAAAATGATCAATGGAATCCACGCTAACGGGAAAGGATATTCCACTAAAGTTAGATCATTGATGTAAGGGTGATAGTTAGACACTCTCTCTGCGTTTTTTGCGGGCGTGATGCAGCCTTGCGAGAATACACCACATAAAACATTTGTTGTCTGTATTCTTTATGTTTAGAACTGCTTTTTTTGCAACTAATGCTGGGGGCAGCGGAATGTAAGACTTGCCTACAATCGGCGCATACTTAGCCTGTTTTAATCTGATCTCTATGACTTTGCCCTCTGACCAACCAGAGCCTCTCATTTTGGCTTCTTCAGCAGCCACATCAAACTGCGTAAGCAGTTCGTCTGCCCAAACCGGGTGTTAAGTCATTATGAGAAAGAATAGTCTGTTGTTTAGTCGAGACCCAGGACTTCTAGATTTTCTTCATTTATTGTTACATAGTCGATTAAAACAGCTAACATTACTTTAACTGGCGGGTCTATTGTTAGTTTACCTGAAACTTGAGAAATAGCATGAGCAACACTTGCCCGTACACTTGCTGGATCAATGACTTCTAAATCAATATCATTCAGTGCTCTTGATAAATCTTCTTGCATTGCTTCAAACAATTCGTCTGGACCGTCATATATTTTATCCATGCTGAGTTTCTTTTCTAACTCAAATATTTATTTAAATCAAAAAATAATTAATCAATATCGATGGTCTTTTTGCGCTTGGACTCATAAACTAAAGTATAAACCCCCTTTGGCGTTGTTAATGTGAGCTGTTTAGAGCAGAGTTTAATGTTTCGTTTACTTTTTTTAAGCATTCCTTTTTTATCTGCTCGGGGTCTGGCTGTTGAGAAAAACTTGTCCTCGCCTTTCTTTGAAGATCAAACTTTTGTCTTTTGCAGTCATCAAAATCGGCCTGTAAACGATTAAATTCTTCATCCGTGATGTTTGAGTCAATTAGCGCTTATTTATTATCAGCTTGAAGGAACTAAGTTTAGCTGTTATTAGTTGAACCATGGCTGTGTGCTTTTGGAGTTTAGTTTTTATTTTTTTTGCTAGCAGCACCTACGGCTAATGAACACAGGCCGAGAGCTAAAGACAAACCGCCTAGAGGTAAAGCTGCGGGTGCACCAACACCTGTTGCTAAGAGACCAACACTTGTTCCTGCTGATGCGGCGCTTATAGTCGATGCTCCAGTATTAACATAGGTAACCGCATTAAAGGCAGCAGAATACCTTCGTTTGGTTTTGCTGTATTTTGAAAGGTCCTGCTCTAGTTTTTGTAGCATTTGTGTAAATGTTGGTTAATCTAAAGGTTTTTATGCCGGGGGTTTCTACTATCTCTTCTCTTGGCGACTCTGGCGCTGTAGGCACATTTGGATAAACTTGAACAGACATGCTTTTTTAAAATGAAAAATAATTTAGTATTCTTCAAAGCCTAATCTGTTATCTTTAATATTTAGCTGTGTATCAATTAATAAAAACAAATGTACATTAAGTGGTTTATCGGCTTCTTTTTCTTTCTCAATTTGAATGTTTAGTCTTTAACCGTTCTCCACTTCCATGCAAACTGATTATCCTCTGTTGACCTTAGGTCAATCCATAAACCGTATTTTGATGTTAAATAATCATCAAGCCTAACACTGTGAAGGTGTAGATCTTTAGACGTAAGGTCTGCTGTTGGACTTCTACCCCTCCCACCCCAAAACAATTTTCTTATTTCGTCAAAATGATGATAAGGTCTAAGTCCGCTAGCATAGATTTGGTTAGGACTACCATCAATTGTACATTGCACTTTCGTTATTTTTGGATTAAAAAACTTTTCACTTGCTCTTGCGAATGGTTCTTCATCCTCACACAGCAATAAAATACCTTTAAGCGATTTTGCTGCGACACTAAGATTAAAATTCCATATAGCGTCTGCCCTGCTTTTAGGATATGTTGAATGATGACGCACGTTTTCGTAATATATTACTAATTGTGACTCATATTGTTGCCCAATCAGCCTTGCTAAATTAGAGTTGCTAACAACATCAAACTCTAACGAGATGTCAGAAATGCTGTACTTTGCTTCGGTGTCTGTTGATCTGATAACACGTTTGTAGTCATTAAAAGTTAGTTCGTATGACAATCTGTCTTTTAATGCCCTTGAAGGTATGGGGCATGCGCTTTTAACAACTCAAAATCTAAGGGTATGGAAAAAGCGATTACCATACGCATAACTTACAGCTAAAGCCTTTTTGCTGCTTTTAGCACCTGAGGCGAGTTTGGCGCCTATTCTAAGTTTTAGTGCTTCTTCATTGCCGATTCCTTGAAACGCAAGATCTTCCCTTTCATTCGCGGTTAGCCATAGATCAGAATAGGTTAAAAATATGTCTGCATTGTGTAAAGAAAATACTTCTTTCCCCTCAAGTTTTATAGAAATTTTCTTAACGATTGCCCGCCCAGATTCTGTACAACTGTTCTGTTTGGGTCTGTTGTTGAAGCAAGTTCTATTTTGAAAGTAAGCCGTGCAGAGCTGGCACAATCAAATCATCCGCTCCTAGGTCTGGAAATTTAACAGTAAGAATTTGATCCGCATCAATAGTAGATGGATTATTTGGAACAGTAATATTCCGTTTATTTCCCTTCACGCCAAGGGGTTTTTTCAGACTTCTATGCGGGTCAAGAATCGAGCCATATTCTGTTGACATTTTTATAAAACAAAATAAAAAGTTAATTATTTTAAAACATGGCGGGAAATTGATTTTGGAGATTATAATATTGATCCTGTAGACGCCAACATGGATGAAAGGACTCCTTTGACACGCATCGCTCGGAGATCTCATTGGAGGATGAAATAGCTGAAGGGGAGCAAAGGCGTGATATTAACAGAAAGTAAAGTCAGATCATTATACCAAAGTTTAGAACTAGAACCTCCTGAAACTATATACCCTGATGATTTTGAACTAAAAGATAACCATTTGTATTTTAGAAACGACAAAGGAGAACGTGTTCGCTTACGTATAAACTAAACTCATCAAAGTTTGTAAGCATGGGTACAATTATTCAAAAGCTTAGTGCGAGCGAGCGGGATCGCCTTGGCTTTACTAAACCAAAATTAGATGTGGAAGCAGTTGCTGCACTTCAAAACATACAACAAAAACTCCCAACAGAACCCCAAAATATAGAACTTCAGATTTAGGTCAAACATTAGACGAAACAATAAATACAATATCAGAAATCACTGAGAAAAAGAAACAGCATTAAAAACTATAGATGATCCGCCGCTACAAGAAATAACAGCCATTAATACTGATTTAAAAATAACCAGAGATGAATTAAAAAAATATTTAGCAGAACTGGATGAACTAAATGAGCATATAGAAAAAGAGAAAAAAAAAACTCGCTGAGGCTGACGACGCCAACTTAGGGCGCGATGCTAAAGAAGGAATAAAACAAAGACTAAAAGAGCTTAGTAAACAAAGATCAGCAATAATACAAGAGTTGTCTACTACCCAAGAACAATTCCGAACTCAAGTGAGCAGAATAAGAGAAACTATCCGAAGAATTTTATATGAAAACACAACGCTAGCAGAACGAATGAGAACACTGTTAGAGAGCAGGGAGTCACATTAGCAAGCGTTATAAACTGCCTTAGGATTTGCAATAAGTACGTTGGTGATGGCTATTACGGGCGGTGGTGGAGGGCAAAGTTCAGTGCCTCCATCGCCATCACTGATAAATCATGGGTAAAAAAAACAGCTTGATCATCTTGCGAGTTTATTAAAAAAATTAGCCGGTTAAAGCTATAGACTCTTTGCCAGGTATATTAGGGAGTGTTATTAGCTGGCTTTTGTCTACTGCAAGCAAAGTAGTTGGCTTTATGGCCGAGCACTTATGGGCATTAGTTCTCTTAATAGTTGGGTTACTATTTAGTAAGATAAAGACCAAGTAATCCTAGGCCAGTTAATCCAAAAACAAGTGCTGTCTTTTCATATTCATGGTCATCACGAACAAAGTCCACGTCTTCAACAGTCTTTGGGCTTTGAACCTCGGGGTTGGATGACTTATACTTGGGTGTTTTTTTATTGTTTGTAATATTACTGGCTCAGAATTTATATCGTTTTTCCCAACCTTCTGTTCATTACCTGCTACAAGGATTCATTGTTGTAGTTTATTATTGTTCCTACCTGGAGTCTGAGGTCAGAAGGCAGCATGTATAAACCAGTGCCAACAGCAAAGTCTACTTTCGATCTTGCGTATTGTAAAACATTTTGGTACCTTTTAATACTTGAAGGTAAATCAACTGTAGAATTAATGGCGTCCTCTAAATTTGCTAAGTATTGTTTTTGTGCATCAAGGCCAGTAGAAGAATCAGTTATGCTCGATCTCGCTTGTGCTTGCGAACCTAGCAAACACCAAACGTAAGTACGAATAGAGTCGTTTATTCGTTCTATTCCCGCTTTAGTTAAGCCCTCAGATATGTCTAAGATAAATGTTGTCCATGCTGTTTTATGCTCCTTGCTCTATGGACCCGAGGTGAACGCCTGTGCCTGAAGAGAAAGATGTGTAAGGAGGATTCCAGTCATAGTTATACTTTCTGTGCACGCCCAATAATAAGGGGTGCCTAAGCCATGATTAAGATCCGACTTTTGTCTAAGTCTGTCTTAACATTATATTGAATTCGTTACAGATTCTTTCAAAAGCCTTCATGTCTATTCTGTTGCTGAATGGATTAAACGTTTTGTCATTTGGTAATGGCGCTCGCAGTTCAGTCAAAATACGTCTGAAGGTGTAATAAAAATGAAATCTATACACTGACCTCACCAAAGGATCAGGATGATTTAAATGATTAGCATACGATACTCCACACCCAGTTGTTGCACAAAACACAGCAAAGTTTAACTGGTTCTGATAAAACTGCATCGGATGACTAAACCACACTTTTGGGATGTAGTCTTTTTTAATAGGAGGGTTAAGATATCTGCTTAATGGAGTACTCACCTTTACTTGGAAAGTGACAGTCTGGGTCACAGCAATGACAAGAGTATCAGTTGTTATATTTTTAAGATTGTAGTGCGGCCCAGCAGAATATTTTGCATTAGTATATTTGAACGCACTCATTTTTATTTCGTTTAAAAATGTTTGTAACAATAACAACTCAAGACAGTTCTCCGTCTTTAGAACATGCTATTGATACGATTGCGGAACCAAAATGGTCGCGCTCCATGAAATATTCTACAAAGTCGTATGGTTTAATATAATGAAGCTAAGGGGAATAATAAGATTAAAAAATATGAAGGGGGAAGAGACGAAGTTAAACAGTTAACAATACCTGATGGTTATTACGGGTTTTGCTCACTAAAAGAAGCAATGAGTAACTTAGACATTACTCTCAAACTTAACAATGCAAATCTAAAAAACAATGTTAACATTCAAGCTGAGCAGCAAGTTACGATTTTGATAACGAGCTAGCTAAATTGTTAGACTTTGCAACTAACAGTCAGGACGCTCATAGTTTTAGTGTTACACCAGACAAAACTACTTTTGAGGGGGAAAATCCGCTCAATCTTGCATTACATTCATTACTCTATGTTCATTTAGATGAGCTGAGCACTGATGAAAACTTATATGATGGAAAGCCCTCAACTGTTTTAAGAGCTCTTCCGTCAGGGAAAGCTGCATATTGCGATTATGAAAATTATACAATTCCCTAATTTACAGTTTAAAAGAATAGTTTGTGGGAGGGTTGGATCATTTAATATAAAAATCAAAGACAAAACGGGGAAAGTCGTAAAATGTGATAACCTGCACATTTGTTTTGGAAATAAAATAATAAGTTGTACTAAAAAATGTCGCATGGGCAAGAAGAATCCGGAGTTACATTAGCGCCTGTGAGGTGTATAACTTAGAATTAAAAGACCTTGCAGACGTTACAGACTTTGAACAGAATGGTGAGATAGGCACTTTGTATGGTTTTGAGTACACTAAAGATGGTGATTATAAACGCAAAGAGGTGGCGACAACAAAAAGTTTCCTAAACTAGAACAACTGCGCAATCTAGAAGCAAATAATGTTGGCCAGTATGAATATAAAATAGTTCGAAAACCTGACCTCAAATGGCACTTAGATACCATATTTAGAATGGGAAATAAAATTTGAATTCATAAGCCCATTTACATTTTTAGCCGTCAAAAAAGTTTCAGAAAAGCATTCAACTCTGGCCCTTTACATGTAAGTCTTATGCGGACGACAATAGTCGGAAAGGATTGAAATATCACCGTATGAGAAAAAACAGTACATCCTCCACAGAAGAGAAACAGTTTTAAAGAAAGCTTCTACAAAATTACATTTCTTTCCAAGCAGAAAATTAGGAGATGCGTTCACAATGATATTTGAAATTTCTGTCTTTAAAGATGTAGAGAGGGATGGGGTTGTGGGCGTTAGTGATGACCTTATAAAAGGAATTAATATTAGCTGGCAAAACTTAGACGTTAAACATCTTAAAGTTACCATCGTCGTTCTTCATAATGGTGAGGATGTTAAGGTCGTAACAACAAGCAACAAAATCAATATTAGTCTAAATAGAAACAATCTTACAGAACTGAATTGGATTAATGTTACACATTTAGGCCTCATAGGATTTTATTATACTGAACAGGTTTTGACGGAAAGCATGATAAAAATAATAACTGGATTAGATTAAGTTCTGTTATAAAACTATGGAGCAGTTAAACTTTATGACAAAAACCCCTCATTGTTCATTAATTTGTGGACAAACTGGTTGTGGAAAAACAATATTTATCCTCAACCTGTTACAAACAGTTTATCGTTATAATTTTGATCATATTGTAATTTTCTGCCAACACTTAAATGGAACAAAGCATATCATGATAGAAGGTTTATATGGTCTGATGATAACATATTTTTAGTTAATCCTAGCAATAAACTGAGTGAGTGTCTAGAACGCTTTTTTATATTGTTTGAAGGAACGCAGACACTATTTATTATAGATGACTGTTCAGCAGAAAGAGACATAGTTAAAAAGAGAAACACTTTGTCAAAACTAGCCTTTAGCGGAAGACATGCTGGGATAAGTGTGTGGATTTTATGTCAAATATAACTCAGTTTTAAAAGACTTTAGAGAACAGTTAAAGACTGTAGTGTTATTTCACATGAAAGACAGAGATGCATTTGATGAATGTTTGCGTGAAAATGATGTTATTAAGAATGATCAAGAAAAACACAGGATTAAACAAAAACTAAACTCTGAAAAGTTTAGTAAATTAGTATGAAAACGGATAATCCTACACAGTATGTTTGTTTGTAGATAATCGTTATTTTTTGGTTATTGAAGTCTTACTTGTCAGAGAACAGGAAAAGGCGGCTTCTAGGTCACTTTCGCCCGAAAACTGGTTGAGGGCCGAAAGTGAGTTTGAAGCCGCCTTTTCCTGTTCTCTCCTGTTAATTTAATACAGTCTCTTACCTGCTTCGCATGAGAAGACTTTAACGAACATTCCTGATTTGGTTGGTTTGCTGTGTTATGCTCAGGTCTGTGTTGAGCTGGTGTTGTTGGTGTATTTAGTAGACCTCCCTCGCCCATCATGCAAGTGGCTGTTAGGATTTAACAGCATGGGTCAGACTGTACTGACTGCGGGGTTCCAGTACCCTCCTTCCTCCTCTCTTCTTTTCTCCCAGTTACCTTTTCCCTCCTCCCGGGGGCTTCACCCGGAGCTTGGACTGGGTGGTGCCGCGCACTGGTTGGGGCCACGCACTGGTTGGGGTCACGCACTGGTTGGGACCGCGCACTGGTTGGTACCACGCACTGGTTGGTGCCACGCACTGGTTGGGACCGCGCACTGGTTGGGGTCACGCACTGGTTGGGACCACGCACTGGTTGAGGCCACGTACTGGTGGAAAAGCCCGTGGACTTGACTGGCTGGTCCTGATCCCCTTCCAGGACCTCCAGCAACAACGCCACGTCCCCCAGGACGCGCTCTCCACCGTCTGTTTGTGTGTGTCAAGGGTGTCGGCCTTGAACGACTCTCTTCAAGAACCGACCCGGTTTGGAGCACCTAGTGCGACAGGGTGCTCCCAGTAGACTTGGGAGAGGCAGGGGTGTGGGGGCACTACATGACATGGAAAGGGATGGGTGCTGGAAACGTTTATTTATAATTGTGTATATGTCATATGTGTTGAAATGCTTGATTGTGATTGTGTATGTCGTATATTGAAATGCTTGATTGTGATTGTGCATGTTGTGCGTGTTGGAATGCTTGATTGTGATTGTGCATGGTGCGTGTGTTGAAATATTTATTTGCGATTGTGTGTGTTGATGTGAATAAATGGGGTGTTGTATCGTAATCTTTCTTGTGTGGGCTCTTGCGAGGCGTGTGAGGTCAGTCACTCCTTCACTCCATCTAAACTGATCCTGTCAGGGCAGACCTCCAGGGGTCGGTCGTGACACGCGGTGATTATAGGGTTGCCCTTAAAGAAATTGGTTTTAAATCTGAAGGGGCTCAAAATAACTGGATTAATGTTAATGACGAACAAGGCAGTCAAATAAGTCATATACAAATACCAGAGGTTATTACAACTTTTGTTCTTTAAAAGAAGTACTTAACGAATTTGGCATATTGTTAACAATCAACGAAGCAAACCTCAGAATTACTATACATTTCCACAAGAAGAAAGAAGAGAGTACACTTTTCCTAGAAGCCTTGCTCGAATCTTAGGCTTCCACAGTAGTGACAGAGCTTATAGATTTAGTACAAGAGAAGACATCTGGTAATTTAAAGGGAATAAAGCTTCTGATTTTCTCATGAACCCAATGTTGTATGTCCATTTAAATGAATTAAAAACAAATGCTAATTTGTTTAATGGTCAGCCATCTACAGATCTACGAGCACTGCCGTCAATTAAGGCAGGGTTTTGCGATTATCAGTAATACAGGTTTGACGGTAACAGTCAATTTAAAGAATTAGTTGAGGGGCCTATAAATTCATTGGATGTAAAAATAACCAATCAAGATGGAAGGCCAGTTGTCTGTTCTGATTTATTAATAGTGCTGGAAGTAGAAGAGCGTACTGTAAACCCTTAATTTTTATGTCATGGAGAGAGAATGTTAATATGCGGTGTCAGGAGATAAGGGCCGAAACACTTGCTTGAAGGGGGCTTCTCTTCTGAGGACTCTCTGCTGCCACGCTCTCCACGAGTTTCTTTCTATGATGCATGGGTAAACCATTGACTTCCGGGAATAGGCGGAGGACGTCCGGGAAAGACCGGAAGACACTGGGAAAGACCAGAACCAAGGGCTCTGAGGGCTGGCTCCCCACTTTGCCTTAAACATGTGGCTACTAAGAATAAAAGGAAAAGATGCTCCAGGATTCACCGAAAGGGGAAGAGAATGATGAATCCATCGGTGCTCAACCAATCACGACTGCAAATCCCAAACGGACTATGAACATGGACCAAATGGAATATCCATGTGTCTGTGGAAGCGTTTCGCTACCACCCGTGGCATGAGATCCACAGAACAAAGATGGGATGTGTGAAGACTCATCTGAATGAGCAGCAGTGCACTGCATCAGCAGATAAGACGTCGGAAGACCAAGGCCAGGATTTAAACCACAGTGCCAAGGACATCCACGCTGTTGGTTCGGATGAGGAATTTGCACAGGCCCTCGATGCCAGGCGCCTGAAACTCAACCTGCCACGAGCAAACGAAACTGAAGATTGGGAGAAACTGGATGCAAAAATCGTCCAAAGACTCGATGCACTGATAGGGAAAAGCACCCTTGAACACAAACTAGCCACATATGGGGACATTGTGTATGCCACATGTAGAGACGCCTATGGAGTAAAACTACCCAAAGAGAAAACACCTCCAAAGAAATCCAGACGGCAAGAAAAGATGGACAAGATCAGAGTCCAAAAGAACAACCTCAAGAAGCAAATGAAGACCGCACTCCCAGCTGAAAAACAAGGCTTGGAAAAACTGTGGGAAGACCTGAAAGAAAAACACAGCGCCCTCAGCAAAGCGGAATCTGCGAGAAAGAGGAGAGCAAAAAGAAGAAGACACAAGAGCGCTTCTTCAGAGACCCTTCCAGTTTGCCAGAACACTGTTTGAGCAGCCAAATCGGGGGACCCTAAGTGTGGACAAAGGAGTTCTTGAGCAGCATCTGAGGAAACATACTCTGACTCACAGAGCAAGCACCACTCGACATTCAAGGTCTGGTGTGGCCAACCAACCCTGAGGAACAGTTCAATGGCAAGCCCCCAACGTTGGCGGAAATTAAGAAGGTGGTCGACAAAGCAGAGCCAAATCATCACCAGGGCCAAACGGAATACCTTACCAGCTTTACAAGAAATGTCCCAAGGTGCTGGAGTGGCTCCACAGGCTGCTGCGATCGGCTTGGAGAAACCAGAAGATCAGCGGCAGTGGATGACGGCAGATGGTGTGTACATCCCCAAAGAGCAAAAACTCAAGTGACATCAGCCAGTTCAGGCCATATCACTATGAACGTCGAAGGGAAAATCTTCTTCTCTGTCATGGCAGCAAGGCTGACCAAGTACCTGATGGAAAACAAGTACTTGGATGTGTCAGTCCAGAAAGGTGGCATCCCAGGCGTGGCTGGCTGTGTAGAACACGCCACAATGATCTGGGACGCAATCCAAAAAGCAAAAACAGAAAAGAGAGACCTGGACGTAGTGTGGCTTGATCTGGCAAACGCATATGGATCTGTGCCCCATGAGATAATACAGTTGGCTCTTGAGATGTACCATGTGCCAAAGAACGAAGGGTATGAACAACATGGAACTCGGCAATACCATCAAGAGACAGGTTACAGTTTTGAAACAATGGGGAAACATAATCACCTAGGGACATGTATACCCATTTGTTACGGATCTCTCTTGAAATATTTCGTACTTCCATCCCGTTCAGTCATTACTGAATTTGAGATGTTTCTAGCTCTCACTGTAAATTACAGGCGCAACTTAGCCTGTGTTCATTTAAGGGTAACACACCAACCTCCTTGTACGTCAAATCAATTGAAGCCCATCGGGGAAGTCCTAATGCAATTTTAAAGGCTAACGAGTCAACATGGTTAGCTTGTGTAAATCTGTCTTTCCAGCTGTAAAAAAAACAAACTTCTTGGCCATACGACAGAATTGAACGAACTAGCCCTGAGGCGACATAGACGAGATTAGAACCCAGTTATCAGAGGTATAGCAGAAAGAACACGTAATAAACCAATTTTTTTCCTAGCCTTTTCTACAAGGTAATTAATATGTTTACTCCAAAAACGTTATAGTGGAACATTACGAGAACTTACTTGTTTGTTGGGTATATAATTATCATCAACCTACAGAGACAGCTTCTTGCTAAAAGCAATTGTTTCCTTTTCAACGACAAAACCCTTTTGTGGTAGATAACCGAACCTTTGATTTCATGTAAAGAAAAATATGTCAACCTGCTGTTCAATGATTTCTTT